>ML276853.1:0-33549 GCA_005239495.1 Nicotiana undulata
TGGTAGGCGATGTCGGTCTCCAGTCGGATGGTTTGAGCCCGGAGAGGTTAGGCTATTGGGTTCGGGGTTAGTCCAGGATGCCTTGGATAAGGTAAAGACTATTTAGGATAGGCTTCATACAGCTCAATCTAGGCAAAAGAGTTATGCGGATCGTAGAGTTCGAGATTTGGTTTTCATGGTAGGAGACCAGGTGTTCCTTCGAGTGTCGCCTATGAAGGGCGTGATGAGATTCGGAAAGAGGGGCAAGTTGAGCCCTAGGTACATTGGTCCATTTGAGATTTTAGATAAGGTAGGAGAGGTGGCCCACAGAGTTACCTTGCCACCGCATTTATCAGCAATGCATCCAGTGTTTCATGTATCCATGCTCCGGAAGTATATTGCGGATCCATATCATGTTCTTGATTTCAGCGGTGTCCAATTGAACAAGGATCTGACTTATGAGGAGGAGCCAGTAGCCATATTAGATAGGCAGGTTTGCCAGTTGAGGTTGAAGAGTTATCCTTCGGTCCGTGTTCAGTGGATGGGTCAGCCTGCCGAGGCAGCTACCTGGGAGTCCGAGTCCGATATGAGGAGTCGTTACCCCCATCTTTTCTCAAACTCAGGTACTTTACTATATCCGTTCGAGGACGAATGTTTGTTTTAGATGTGGAGATTGTGATGACCCAAAAGGTCATCCTAATGTAATTCTAGCTAAATCTGTGTTCTGAGGCCCCTAAAGCCTCTGTTAATCTACCCTCGATATGCGTGCACAGCCCGGGCAGGTAGCTGGGAAGCTTCCATGTGAAAATTTGTTAAAGATGGGATTTTTTGAATTGAATAATTGAATAAAGTTGACTTTGGTGAGAATTCTTGGTAAACGGACCCGGACCCGGACCCGCGATGTGATGGTCCCGGAGGGTCCGTAGGAAAATATGGGACTTGGGCGTATGCCCAGAATCGAATTCCGAGGTCCCAAGCCCGAGAAATGAATTTTTAAAGAAAATTGTTTTCAGTAAATAATAAAGGATTGTGGAAATGAGTAATTATGTGAAAGCCGTTTTACCGGGCCCAAATTGCTGTTCCGGGGCCCGGAGCAGGTTTATTATATGTTATTTGTCCTATCTGTGGAATTTGGTGTAAAACGGGCTTGATTTGATTAGTTTCGGATCCAAATGAGGAAAGATGGAGTTAATGAACTTGTGGGGTTTCAAAGAATTTGAAATTTGGCTTGAGAGGTGATTTTATGTTCCCGAGGTCCGAATGAAATTCCGAGATGGGGAATAGTTCAGTTGTGTCAATCATAACTTATCTGCAAAATTTGAAGTCATTCCGAGTGGTTTAGGCCGGTTCGGCGCGTTGAAGTGAATTCTAGAATTTCAAAGTTCTTAAGTTTGATTAATTTGGTTTTGGGGTTTGATTTCGAGTTCCGCTGCTGTTTTTCATGTTTCGAAAGTTCGAGCGAGTCCGTATCATGCATATGGACTTGCCGGCGCTTTTGGACGGGGTCCCGAGGGGCTATGGTGTGTTTCGGAACCCCGGGAGCTAAGTTGGAAAAACCAGAAAATCTGCTATCTGGTTTCCTTCTCTGCGATCGCAGAAGGTGGGTTGCGATCGCGGAGAAGGATTTTGCTGGGCTTGTGATTGTTCACTGCGATCGCAGCCTCCTCTTCGCGATCGCAGAGGTCTGGATTCCACACCTTCGCGATCGCATCCCGTTTCTTGCGATCCCATTGAGTCGCGTCTGGGGTGGGTGAGTTTGTTCTTCGCGATCGCAGGACCCCTGCCGCGATCACAGAGGTCTTGCCAGTTATTCTTCGCGATCACAGGACTCTGCCTCGATCGCAGAGGTCTGGTCAGTTGACCTTCGCGATCGCAGGCCTCTCGTCGCGATCGCAGTGAAGGAATCACTGGGCAGTGTTATGAAATACGGGAACTAGCCTCATTCCACCATTTTCATCTTCCTCCTCAAGATTTTTGAGAGCTTCTCAAAGAACCTTCCTCCATTAAAATTGAGGTAAGTAAATTTCATAGTTTTATTAGTTTCAAACACTAATTCCTAGTTAAATTCACTAATAAATCATCTAAAAATCATAGAATTAGGTAGTAAATTTTAGGGTTCTTGGGGATTTTGGGATTTTTCCATGTTAGGCCATGAATTCTTGCATAAATTACAGAACTTTGATCCTTAGACTCCGGGTAATTGATTCGTTCATGAATTTTCGAAAATCCGAACGTGTGGGCTCGGGGTCGAATTTTAGTATTGTCGGAGGAATGGTAGGAAATGTATAATTTGGCTTGGGAATTGGTTTATGGAGTACTTATTAATGATTATAAATCCATTATGTCTAGATATTCCCGATTCGGAGTTGAATTCGAGAGGAAAGGCTGTGATCGAGGCTTGACCTGCATTTTCTTGGAGCCGAGGTAAGTGTTTGGCTTAACCTCAGCTTGAGGGATTAGGTATAGAGTCTTACTTGTTATGTGAAACTCATGTCCAACGTATAGGCGTGGTGACGAGTGCCTATGCGTTGCGGTCAAGCATGCCCGTGAGTCATTTGTGATGAAACTTACTATGTTCTTAATTTTCTCCGCCCTGTGAGTAATTGGTGAATTAAAAGTGATACCTTGATGTTGTTTCATGACGTGGAGAGTTATTGAGTGATTTATTTCAGTTGAGGTTTACACTGTTGAATTTGTAATTCTGACGCGAGGTTGGTTATAGCTGAGACCCTTGTCGGGCATTTGTTGATGTTGTAATTGATGATTTCTCCTTGCCGGGGCAATCGAATTGTATTGATGTATTTCTATGCACTTGGGACTTCTTGGTATTGACTCTCACTTATGTTGTTGCTTTGTGTTATTTTATATGCACGAGGGGACATTCCGTGCCGAGTGATTGTGAGGCTATGCACGAGGGGACATGCCGTGCCTTTCTCTGTTCATTATCTGTTGGGAAGTTAAATTTATGCCTTGTTTTTACGTTTCATTTGTTACTCTGTTCTGCAGTGTCCGCATATTGTTATCCCTACCTCCCAAAGCATGTTCTCCCCGTATCTGTCTTACTTGCTTATTTCTGTTGCCATTTTCTTCCCTATTATTATATAAAATTGTACAGGTACATATGTTGTGTTGGTCCTAGCCTCGTCACTACTTCGCCGAGGTTAGGCTCGACACTTACTCAGTACATGGGGTCGGTTGTACTGATGCTACACCTGCACTTCTTTATGTTGTGCAGATTACGCAGCCGGACCCGGAGATCACTGACGATCAGAGCATCTCATTCAGTCACACAGGAGACTCGAGGTAGACCCGCAGACGTTCGTGGGCCTTGACGTCACCTTCTACTTTCCACTTTCAGCTCTGTCTTACTTTGTATTTCAAAGACAGTCCTACGTACTTATTTCAGACCTGTTGTTTGTAATAATCTTTTAGATAGTCCGTGAGTATGTGACACCAGTTCTGGGATTTTTTTATGGGTTTTATTTCAAAAAGTGCTATGTTGTATTTTGGGTTATTTTGTTAAATTTTATATGGTGGGCCATCGAAGACTTGGTTATCTTGTTCGTATTCATTTTTAATAAGTTTTATTTAGTTCAAACGTTGGATTGTCTAGCGGGTTCAACGTTAGACGCAGTCATGGCCCGAAGGTGGGATTTTTGGGTCGTGACAATTTTGTTGCACAGGTACTTTCATAGCGATGAGGCTAGTTTGGAGACTTAGGCGAGCTGTATCATCCGGAGGCGATCCGCAGCCAGTAGAGTTTTCCCCTATGTTCTGTACTTTATTTTAAAAGTCCTTGTCCAATTTGTATCTCGGACAAACTTTGTATAATTGTATAAATTCTTAGAAATTGCTCATGTACTTGCGACACCGGGTTCTGGGATGTATTTTATTAAAGTGGAAAATTAGGTTATTGTTTTTACCTAAAAGGATTTCTATCTAATTATTACGTGTTAATGTGAAAGGTAACAATTTCGAAAATGTAGAAACAAGAGTTTATTTCAATTAATTAAGGATTGGCTTGCCTGACAGTGGTGTCTAGCGCCATCACGACCTTATGGAATTTGGGTCGTGAGAACATGGTATCAAAGAGCTAGGTTCCCTTAGGTCTCACGAGTCATGAGCAAGTCTAGTAGAGTCTTGCGGATCGGTACGGAGATGTGTGTACTTATCTTCGAGAGGCTACAGGGTTGTTATGAGTACTTCCCTTCTTGATTCCTCATCGTGCGATTTGTTTCCCTTAAGGTTATGTCTATGTTTCTTTCTACTCAATCTTACGCGTCGCAAAACTCTTGCTATGAATCGAGGATTTGAGTAACTTTAATGATACTATGGATGTGGTGCGGGATGTTTCTCCCTGCGAAGTTGATTGAGGCTATTGTTGTTGCTCTGCGGAAGAGTAATATGTTATTTTCAACCAGTAGTTGTGATTCTGAGAACTTTGAGGTTATGCACAGGTTGTGAGGATGCTTACGATTGGTTATCGCGCGATGTCGCTATGATGGTAGAATGCTTGCCCATATGTTGGGGTGATGAATGGTTTGAAGGGAGGTCTTCTCAGGGCGTGATTTCGAGATTCCAGTATTTTAGTTCCGGCGGAGGAAAGTTATTTGGAGTATGAATTGTCCGTTTCGAATTTATAAAGTAGTAAGACTTGGTGTATTCAAGTGAGGTGGAATATTTGTTTAACCAAACAATAAGATCTTTTGACTAAATCTTAATTTAGGATAAACTCGGGTTACTGATAATCGAATTAATAAAATAAAGAATAAGGTAGCAATAATTTTGAGAGAAATATGCAAAGAATAAAATAGCTTAGTATCCGAGAAATCAGATGTCCTTGTTTGTTACATTTTTATCCCTTTTATAGGGATATTCTCCTAGTACAACGTTTGGATTTCTATCATGATTGCCTATTTAATGATTAATTATTATATTAATGAGGCGTTAAAATGGTGAATAGTAATTGTTATTTTGGGAGTTACATAACGTACAAGGCATTGATTGCTGATCTTCGAATCGGTCCATTATGGCGTCTGGATTCGTTGTGACCGTGTCTCTTCTTCTTTGATTATCTTTCCGCGGCTAATTCTTTGCATTGACCGTACCTTTTTATCCCGTGTCTACGTGGGATGTTTTATTTGGTCCACCTAGCTGGCTGAGTCATCCAAAATTTGTACACGTATGAGGCTATATTTTTCACCAATATAGATAGTCCCCCCACTTGCCATGTATTGAGCGTATAATACTTGATAAGTGGATACACATTTATGGCGGAAATGTTTTGCCGTTTATTTACCTTGAAACCTTGTATTCTTTGATGGGCGCATGCATCGTACATCACTTCCATTTAATGCTTCTTCCATGTGTTCGTTTTTTATTGGTTTTAAAATGACCCGGCGCCTTTTAGGGCTTTTTGCGGCTGCATCAGTCCCGAAGTGACATCTTTAATTATGACTTTCCATCATTACCTTTCCAAGTTTTGACGGTCGCCATTAGATATAAATAGTCGTCCTCTTTTCTTCCTTAGCACGAAAAACTTCCATAACTTAATATTTTCTTTGTGAAAGAATTTCTTCTTTGCTTTTATAAATATGTCTTCCTCAGGTCAACCTGAAAAGGTTATTGATGTTGAAGCTTTGGCTTCTTCTTCTGCTTCGTCTAGGAGTCGGAGAGGTGGCCGACTAAGGAGCCTGGGACGTACCTCTACTAGAGGTTCTTCTTCTCCTTCCTCTGCTAGGTCGTTGTTTTCTTTGTGGGGTAATTCTTCTCATTCTGTTTCTAAGAACAAGGATGATTTTCATAAACCCAGAGTTTATGAAATCATTCCCGTGGAGATAGTCTTTCCAGAAGTAAATTCTCCTATTGCCGAACATGTTCATTCTTTACATAGTGTTGAGAAATATGCTACCATCATTACTGTAGGTCACATTCCCGTTGTTCGTAGGGAGTGTTCTTGGGAGTCTAATGTTCCCATTCTTGTGCCAAGTGGTACTTAAAGAATTACGTCTTTCAAGACGGGTTTTTCTTACGTCTATACTTACCCTTTCACATTAGGATTTCAGCCTCCTGTTTACCTTGTTATCATAGAATTTTGTCGCTTTTTCAACATTTGCTCAGGACAAGTTGGTCCTTTAGTATGGCGTGTGGTTTCCTATCTGAGAGTTCTAGCTTCAAGGGTTTCTGTCCCTTTTACCTTTTATCATCTGATGCATTTGTATTCTCCTGCTTTGTTCCGTCAAATGGTTTTTACTCTGGTTGCCCGGAATAAGAGGGTTTTGGTAACCCCTGGAGATGACAAATACAGAGGTTGGTACCTTAGGTACGTGGCTATTCCCACTGCTTTTTTAGTGGGTGAAAGTAATCTTCTCTTCCCCGAGAAGTGGAATCGTGCACGTAAGTACTTTGATTCGCACCTGTTTTATTTACATAAAATTGTTTTGTGTTTCTAACACCGTATCTGTTTTCTTCTTATTTACAGCAACTATGAATGTTGTCGAGAATGTCTCCGACATTCGTGGTTGGGTAGAAAGAATGCTGACTGCTGCTCCTACCGAGGAAAGATCCTGGAAGTACTTTTCTGCAAAGTATAAGTGGATTGTCAAGACCCATGGTAAATAGAGTTTTTCTCACTTCTTTCCTTGCTCGAGTTTTTTATTAACTCTTTTCTTTTTTTTGATAGGGTTTTCTACCCGTGGGGCATCTTCATCACTTCCGAGGATGTCCTTGTGTGATGCCCAAAGTATTTTGACTAGTGATTCAAAAAGGAAAGCTCAAGATCCCCGCTATGGAGGGAAGATGAGGGTAAAGAAGAGGGTGCTTTAGTGCACCGAGTGAGAAGAAGGCGGGTAATTTCGGACGATGAGACTACTCCCGTGCCTCTTTCTTCCGTGTTGGCCATCGGGCCTTCTTCTTCTCGTGATCAATCTTAGTCCCCATCTCGAGATCCCACTGAACGTCTATTTCACGAAGGGTTTGAAATGGACCTTGATGATATTCCTTTGGCTACCATCTACCCGCACTTTGCTGCTATTTTCGCTCCCCAGGTTACTGCTATTTTTCTCCTTCAGTTCCTATTATCTCTTCAGTTTCCCTTTCTTCCGTCTCTATTGAAGCGCCTACGACTCTTTTGGCTCCCGGCCATTCTGTCTCTTCCGCTGCCCCTTCAGTCCCTGCTTCCATGCCTTCTATTATAGAAGAAGGGTCTTCCAGCAGGGAGATGAGAAGGGTCATGATTGAGGTTCCAGCTGGTGGGAGCCTCTCTAAGAAGATTAGTACCGGTGAGCCGGAAATGTGGCTCAAGCCTTTAATTGGCCCTGAAGAAAGAGCCAAACTTGACAGCCATGCATCCCTTACTTGGGCTAATGAGGTGGTGCACAATTCCTTAAAGGTATGTACTTTTTAAAAGACCTTTTGCACGTATATTGTTTCTTAATTAACACATTTAACATTTTTTGATTGTTTTATTATTTTTGCAGACGCACCTTATTGGTCTGGAGCTTATGAAGAGAATCTCCAGTTATGAAAAAGAGTTGCAAGTGTTGCGTGGGCTTGATGATATTAAAGCACAATATGAAAGCCTTCAAATAGAGATGGAAGCTCTGGAAGATGAGAGGGATACATTAAAGGAGCAGTTGAAAATTGTCAAAGGAGAGCTAGCAGTGGAGAAGGCTTCTTTCAGCCAAGCCAATAAAGACAAGGATGCTCTTGAATCTTCATTTGCTAAGCAGCTTTCAAAAGCCACGGAAGAGGTCCGGTACTTGAAGGACTTGTTGGGGCGAAAAGAAGAGTACTCTGGAGAACTCGTACGTAATCTCTCCCAAGCCCAAGAAGATCTCCGTGAAGCCTTGGNACTTGTTGGGGCGAAAAGAAGAGTACTCTGGAGAACTCGTACGTAATCTCTCCCAAGCCCAAGAAGATCTCCGTGAAACCTTGGTGAAGGTCCAGAATCTGGAGGAGTTAGTCGCACCTTTGAAGGTTGCCCTTGAAGCTGCTGAAGCTGAAAATGACAACTTGAAGACTGAACTTCAGGTATGGTCGAAAGACTATAATGAGCTTGAAGAGTCAACAGTTGTTGAAGTGAGTTGGGCATATATGAATGCTCGCCACGACACACTGATGAAGATGAGTCAAGTAGGCTTCGATCTTGATGCTGAGATTGCAAAGTCTAAAAAAGCTATAGATAAGACTCAGTAAGGTCTTGATCTCTCTCCAGTTGATAAAGCAGACCTCCAGAAGAAGAAGCTGGCTCTCCTCCTCCTCCTCAAGAATGAAGACTTTTTAATCATCTCGTTTTTTATATTGGATTGGTGTAATTACTCCCAGCTCCATCGGGAGTAAATTTGAAATTTCTAAAGTCCCCAACTGACAACTTACGGGCATCTAAAAAATGTACATATTTGTGCGGCTAAGTACTTAGTTTTTTACTTAGCCGCTTTTGTATTAATACAATGCTTTTTTGAGACTTTTGTGAATTTTGAGCCTTACTCTTTACTCAAGTCTATCAATTTTGCTTTCCTGAGGTTTTTGTTCGTACCTCTTAGCTTTCTTTGCATAAAGATGTGTGCTTTACTTTGAACCCTTTTATATTGGGTGTAGTATAAGAATTAGCCTTTATAAGAGGCTTTGTTTGTGAATTAGGGCCCTTTTAATTAATGTTATAATGAAGAAGACGTCTCAACTTCATTGAAAATGCAATAGAGTAATAGGAATTTTCCACATGTTTTAAGAATGTTTTTGTGAGAGGTTTTTGCTTGAACTTTCACAATATTTTACATGTGTTACATTTGTCATCTAAAACTCATGTCGCAACTGTTTTGTTTTAACAGAATTAATAATTACTTGTATTTCGTGACTGTTTTTAGTAGATAACAGTTTTTTCTAGTTAATACAAGGATGTAACTATTTTTCATTAGTAACAGTTTCCGTAAGTATTGTGTTTTTTCCCATGACTGTTTTATTTGCAACCGTTGTAAATACGAGAGAAATGTATTGTAATCCGTAACTGTTTTATTTGATAACAGTTTTGAGAATATATACAAGGGTTTTGATCTTTCATCCGTAACTGTTTTTATTTGAATAACAGTTTTCTATTTGAGTACAAAGATTTCGTAACTGTTTTGATTACAACAGTTTTGGCTAAGTACAATGATGATGATCTTCTATCCCTAACTGTTTTAGATGTAACAGTTTTTTGTATAAGAGATGTACATTTCTTCTTCGTAGCTAATATTTTGCCTTCTAACCTGAACATGGTTCGAGGGTTTTCAGAGTAGGCTTTCGCAATTCCCGTGCCAGAGTCTTCAGTTCTTTTGCTCGTGTCACGTGACTTGTTGGGTGAATGGATTTTTAGGCTCGAGCATTCTGACTTCTGGTAGTCTTTGCTTTTTCTTGGCCTTCCATATTATATAGGCCCCCAAGTGTTTGAGCGTTGAAGAATGAGATCTCGAGCACTTGATTATTCCTTCCTTGTGGTCCTTTCCCTGAAAAAGGAAAACATTCCGGACTCGAAGGTATATACCTTTTTTAGATGATGACTGCTTAACCCTTTAAAATATCCATCAGAAAGTGTAACCCTAGACCGGGAATTATGTTATTTCCTCGCGTCTTTGCAGGTCTAATGTCATCATCTGGTGATGGGTTAGCTTTTTGCCTATCATCTAAAAAAGTTAGTAACATTTTAAATATTCAAAGATAAAATCTAACATGGGGTACCTGACCGGGGGTATTTCTTTTCCTCAGAAATAGTATTTCTTCAGGTGGATGGCATTCCAAATTGTTGGTAAAATCCTGTCGTCCATGGCTTCCAACTCGTCCGCGCCTTTTCATGCTATACCTCGGACCTTATAGGGACCTTCCCAATTTGGATTTAGTTTACCAATTCCTGCTTCCTTTATTGACTGGAAGACCTTTTAAGTACAAAGTCCCCAATTTTGAAATACCTGAGTTGAGCTTTGCGATTGTAGTATCGTTCTATGATTTGCTTTTGAGCTACCATCCGTATTAAGGCCGCATCTCTTCGCGACTCGAGCAGTTATAGATTGGTTTGGAGTTCAACATCATTCGTTTGTTCCGTAGCTGTCATTACTCTAAGACTTGGTTCGCCAATTTCCACAGGTATTAATGCTTCAGAGCCATAAACGAGTGCGAAAGGACTTTCTCCCGTAACTGTTTTTGATGTAGTCCTGTATGCCCATAACACCGCTTGTAATTCGTTGGGCCAATTGCCTTTGGCTCTGTCTAACCGTTTCTTTATATTGTTGACGATGATTTTGTTCGTGGATTCTGCTTGTCCATTAGCTACGGGATGATATGGTGTTGATGTGATCCGTTTGATTTTCCAGCTATCAAAGAATTCTGTGATTTGAGAGCCTATAAATTGTGGGCCATTGTCACATACGATCTCCTTTAGACTTCCAAACCGGCATATTATATTTCTCCATAAGAAACTCTTAACCTCCTTTTCCCGCACCTGTTTGAATGATTCTGCTTCTACCTATTTTGTGAAGTAATCAGTAAGTATAAGTAGGAACCGTACCTGACCTTTAGTTGGGGGAAGAGGTCCTACTATGTCCATTCCCCATTTCATGAAGGGCCATGGTGATATAATAGAATGCAACAATTCTGCTGGCTGATGCATTTTATTAGCGAACCGCTGACGTTTATCACATTTTGATATGAAATTTTCCGTGTCTTCTTCCATTTTGGGCCAGTAATATCCTGCTCTGATTAAGGTTTTTACCAAAGATCTTGCAATTGCGTGATTTCCACAGTGGCCCTCATGGACTTCTTTTATCACAAATTCCGTCTGATTAGGTCCAGGGCACTTAGCTAGGGGTCCTCCAAACATTTTGTGATACAAGATGTTGTGAACTAAACAGTATCTCGCTGCTTTGTGGCGAAGCGCTTGAGCTGCTTTTTTATCTTTAGGCACGATACCGTTCTGCAAAAGGTTAAGAATTTTGTTTCTCCAATCCCAAGTTAGATCATTGAAAGATACCTCATTCTTGCTGTGATCGACTGTCGAATGGAAGATGTGTACGACGATAATAATGTCTTTATTGGTTACATTCGTAACTGCTGCGAGGTTGGCCAATGCATCTGCTTCAGCATTTTCCTCTCTAGGTATTTGTGTTATTTCCCACATTTTGAACTATCTCATAAGTTCTCGTGCCTTTTCTATGTACTGTTGCATTCGAGTTTCTCGAGCGATGTAAGTCCCCTGTATTTGATTTACCACCAGTTGTGAATCGCTGTTGATTTTGATTTGTTCGATTGACAACTCTCGTGCAAATTCTAAACCTGCAATANTACCCTTGGGTGATATTATGACAATACCTAATCCCTCTCCTTTTATATTAGATGAGCCATCCGTAAATAGGGTCCACTGACCTGGGTTTATACCATTGAAAAGTTGCAATTCCTTTTCTACTTCAGGAGTAATATTATTGCTAAAGTCAGCTACAAAGTCGGCCAATATTTGTGACTTAATTGCAGTTCTAGGTTGATATGTTATATCATGTTCACTTAATTCTATGGCCCATTTGGCTAATCTTCCTGACAGTTCTTGTTTATGCAAAATATTCCTTAAAGGATATGAAGTTACGACAGTAATTTGATGACATTGAAAATAAGGACGCAATTTTCTTGATGCCATTATTAATGCTAAAGCTAATTTTTCTAGATGTGGATATCTAGTCTCTGCATCTAATAAAGTTTTGCTTACATAATAAATTGGAGATTGTTTACCTCTTTCTTCTCTTACCAATACTGCACTTACGGCAATTTCTGAGACAGCCAGGTAGATATATAATCTTTCCCCTTATTTTGTCTTTGATAGCAATGGTGGTTTTGACAAGTAAACCTTCAAGTCTTTTAAAGCCTGTTGATATTCTTCAGTCCATTCGAACTGATTTTGGTTTTTAAGAACTGCAAAGAATTTAAAGCTTTTTTCGGAAGACTTAGAAATAAATCTCCCTAGAGCTGCTATTCTTCCTGTCAATCTTTGGACTTCTTTTTTATTTCTCAAAATTTTAGGTATTTCTTCTATAGCTTTTATTTGTGCTGGATTTACTTCTATTCCTCTGTTAGACACAAGGAATCCCAAAAATTTACCAGATTGTACTCCGAAGGCACATTTTTCCGGGTTGTAGATGATCTACCGCTTGTATTGATTTTACAAGCATATCATCGATGTAAACCTCCATTGTTTTGCCCAAATGTTCTTGGAACATTTTTGTCACTTATCTCTAATAAGTGGCACCTGCATTTTTTAACCCAAAAGGCATAACATTATAACAATAGGTACCCCGGTTGGTAATGAAGGAAGTCTTTTCTTCATCCAAGGGGTCCATTTTGATTTGATTATAACCTGAATATGCATCTAAAAAGCTTAACAATTCATGACCCGCGGTTGCATCGATCATTTGATCTATATGTGGCAAGGGAAATGAATCTTTAGGACATGCTTTATTTAAATCAGTATAATCGACACATACCCGCCATTTGCCATTCGTTTTGGGTACAACTACGGTGTTAGCTAGCCAGCCAGGATACTTTACCTCTCGTATCGAACCTATATTTAAAAGCTATTGAACTTCTTCATCGATCACTTGATTTTTGAAAGATCCTTATTTTCGTTTCTTTTGTTTAACATGTACGAATGATGGATCTTCATTTAACTTGTGAATCATCACTTCCGGTGGGATACCTATCATATCCGAATGGGACCATGCAAAACAATCCTCATTAAGCTTTAAATAATTGACAAACATACCTTTTTGTTCTGGAGTTAATCTTTCTAACAATTTTACGCCAATGTAAAGTTTCCTTTCGGGCTTTTGTACCGAGATGGGAACATCCTCGAGTTCTTCAGCAATTTTTTTGATATGTTCTTCTTCTTCTGATTCATGAATGAAATCTGGTATGTAGTCTATGTCCGCATGTTCTGGCTCATTCTTGATGATTACAAGATTTGTTTTGTCATTATCATCTTCCGTACCTATTGGAATATCTATTTCTTTGGTACGTAGCTGATCAGAAGTTTGTTCCATACCTATTTTTTGATGAGCCTCTGTTTGACAATTCGTTGTTTCTTCCGCGTCTCTTTTGTTGTTAAGAGTTATTGAATTAATATTCCTCGAGGTTTGTTGATCACCCCTGATCTGTCATATTACCCATTTGGAAGGGAATTTTATTACTTGATGTAAAGTAGATGGGACTACTTTCATGTCATGAATCCATGGTCTTCCCAGGATGACGTTGTAATCCATTTATGTATTAATGACTTGGAACTTTGCATTTTTAACGACTCCTTCAGCGTAAGTATTGAGTTCAATCTCACCTTTAGTTATCACTATTGAATTGTCGAACCCAGATATGGCTCGAACTTTTGGAATCATTGTGTTTTCTACTAGCATTTCTTCCATGACTTTCATCAAAATAATATTGGCTGAACTGCCTGGATCAGTCAACACCCTTTTAACGTTAGTGTCATGAATAAGTAAGGATATTACCAGCGCGTCATTGTGTGGAAGTATCAATCCACCAAAGTCTGCATCGTCAAAAGATATTTGTTCTTCTCTCATTTCTTCTCGAACCCGTTTTTCGGGTGTGTTCGTGGCTTTTGAGGTTAGCTGACAGATTATACCGTTTACCTCTTCTCCTCCATGTATGACGTTAACAATCTGTTTTGGGGAGGGGGGTTTTGGTGTCTCCTGCTTGTTCTTCATATATGCCTGTTTACCTTTATCACTAAACAAGTTTGTTAAATAGCCCTGCTTTAATAGATGTTCTACTTCACCTTGTAAATATCTGCAATCTGTTGTTCTATGGCCGTGATCATTGTGGAATTCACACCATTGATCGAGGTTCCTCCTGTTAGGATTAGAACGCATTTCTTTCGGCCATTTAACTTTGTCTCCCATACTTCTTAGTATTGAGATGAGCTCAGTGCTTCTTACATTAAAGTTATGGTGTCCAATTCGGGTAATATCCCGGAATTGTTCATCTCGATCTATCCTAGATCTAGATGAGGATGAGTTTGTATCTCTTCCCGAAGGTTTTGTGTTTTCGAACATGGGACGTAGGTCACGTCTCGAGGGTCCTAAGTAAGGATCATACCTATTTTTACCTGACTTTTTCTCTGACACTATGCGTCTTGTTCTGTGATATTCTTCATCTTTTGATCGTGTAATTATATCCTCTTCAATCCTTAGTTTAGAACTGTACCTGTTGTATACATCATTCCATGTCGTGGCTGGAAATTCTCTTAGACTCTCTTTGAGTCGTCTCGTGGCTTCTGAACTTTTCTCGTTCAAGTTACTTGTGAATGCCATGGCTGCCCAGTTGTCAGGCACCCTTGGTAATTGCTTTCTTTCTCTTTAAAACCTGTCTACAAACTCACGGAGCAATTCCTTGTCTCCTTGCTTTATCTTGAATATATCTTCCATTCGTTTTTCAACTTTTTGTGCACCAGAATGTGCTTTTATAAACGAATCTGCAAGTTCAGCAAAAGAATTTATAGAATTTTCAGGGAGGAGAGAATACCAGGTTAAAGCTCTTTTCGTGAGTGTTTCTCCGAATTTTTTGACAAGGACTGATTCTATTTCCTCTTTTGTCAAATCGTTGCCTTTTACTCCACTGGTGAAAGCAGTCACGTGATCACGTGGGTCGGTTGTTCCATCGTATTTGGGAACATCAGGCATTCTAAACTTTTTGGGTATAAGTAATGGGGCTGCACTTGGCTTCCAAGGTTGTTGAGAATACCTATCCATATCAATTCCTTTGATAATAGGCGGAACACCAGGGATTTGCTATATGCGATCATTTTGTTCTTTCATCTGCTTCTGCATGGTTAATAATAAATTTTGTAATTCTGAATTACTAGTCGTACTCGGTCGTGTTTCAAGAAGTGTATTGAGAGTTTTATCCCTGGTTGGATTTGTTAACCCCACTTGCAAATCTTCCACTAGAATTGTATTATTCAGAGGTAGTGTTGGTGGTACTGGAGGTACTTGTTGTAATCCTCTTGAAAATTCTCGCAAAGCCTGTCCCACATATTCAACAATCATTTGCCTTATTTGATCTGATTCCACCGGTTGTTCATTATTGTTACGATTGTCAGCTCTTTCAGGAGATGGTTCTCTCGAAGCTCGTGGAGTTCCTCGAGGAGGAGTTGAAATTGGGGTTTCACTTCTTTGCTGGTTGTTATCGTCATTATTGCTGACGTTGTTGTTGCTGAAATTTGACATGATTTTAAGGATATCGAATGGTAGCGAAAAACAATGATTATCAGATTCCCGGTAACGGAACCAATTTGTTTAACCAAAAAATAAGATCTTTTGACTAAAGCTTAATTTAGGATAAACTCGGGTTACTGATAATCGAATTAATAAAATAAAGAATAAAGTAGCAATAATTTTGAGAGCAATATGCAAAGAATAAAATAGCTTAGTATCCGAGAAATCAGATGTCCTTGTTTGTTACATTTTTATCCCTTTTATAGGGATATTCTCCTAGTACAACGTTTGGATTTCTGTCATGATTGCCTATTTAATGATAAATTATTACATTAATGAGACGTTACAATGGTGAATAGTAACTGTTATTTTGGGAGTTACATAACGTACAAGGCATTGATTGCTGATCTTTGAATCGGTCCATTATGGCGTTCGGATTCGTTGTGACCGTGTCCCTTCTTCTTTGATGATCTTTCCGCGGCTAATTCTTTGCATTCATCGTACCTTTTTATCCCGTGTCCACGTGGGATGTTTTATTCGGTCAACCTGGCTGGCTGAGTAATCCAAAATTTGTACACGTATGAGGCTATATTTTTCACCAATACAATATTCACTTGTGTCGTGATATCGTTGTCATCGATCGAAGGGAATGTGTTAAGTTCGCCAGTGTTATGGCTTTTCGGTTGCATTGGGTCAGAGTGTTGTAAAGTAGTGTTGAAGAAGCGGTTGTCAGAGATCGTGGTGTGTAGTGGCTCAAAATTGAATAGTTATTTCTAATGAAGGAAACTCGAGAAAGATGATCTTCAGAGCGTTTGAAGTCGTGGTGATCTGCTGGTTCAAGAGCTACAAAGAATGATATTGAATTGAGGTCGTAATTGAGAAACATGTAATGGAGGAAGACGTGTGAGAAGTGTCAGGTGGCGGCTAAATCTCTAAAATGCCAGGCATGAGAGACGAAGTTTGGGTAGTGGCTTAAAGGAATGAGTTTAACTAAAATGGGAGAGTGGCACCGTAGCACATGAGTACAATGGTAAGACAGTTGCCTATCTTGAGGAAACGTTTGGAGTGATTTGACAGTTTTAAGGGATAGTGAGTGGGTCCTCGAGCTTAAGCTGAAATGTTGGTTATTCGGCGGAAGATTGGATGCAACAGGAAGGAGTCGTTAGGGATGAAGAAGGATGCAATGTGGCGATGAATCTGAAGCTATTGTAGCACATTTAGTAGATGTCCATGGGGAGCGGACGGACGGGTAAAGTCGGTGATTGAGAGCAGGCTTAGGATGGGGTATTGAGGTTGCATAAAGGGTGCATTTCACCGTCGTTGAAGGGTGTCAGTTGGCGATTTCCACAGGTGGGTTATCTTCCGTGAGTAAGTTAGCGGTTGTGTGGTTGGCAAGTTTTTGCGAGGGATCCCAGTGGCTATTTGGTAGGAGGCAGAATGTGTGAATAGTGCTTGAGAATTTGAGTATTTGGGCAATGCTAACAGGAGAGTTCGGAAGAATTGGTCGGATTGGTTGGGAAAAATCATTTCAACAAAGGAGAAAGGATCTTAGTAGGGTCTAGAGTGGCGCAAGAGTATCTTCGGGCTAAGTGGGGGAGTCCCACCGCCTACAGTTGGGTTGTAGGATTATCTTCTCATGGGGGTTGCGGATTGTCGGCGTATTGGCAAGTTATCACAGCTAAGGGAAAGGAGCAAAAAGGTGATTGTGCGTGAGATTTGATGAATGTGTGCAAAAGTTGGCCCTGTTGGACCAGGGTTAGGCTTTGAAAGATTCAGGATTTATGCTTAAGGCATAGACGAGCGGTAAGGATAGTGACTCAGTCACGTACTTCAGTGATAGGATGTTCATGTGCTAGAAGAGCCTTGGAGTTGATTGCGTTCCAGGCCAGTCAAAGTGGGTGACTCTCAGCAGTGGTCTTAGAAAATTTGAAGGTTAAGAAATGCGGTATTTAAGGGTTAAAGGCAGCAATATGATTAAGAATTGAGCTTTTGCAGCGTAATTTCGGAGAAAGGGAAATGGCTGGAGCGTTCTATGTTGTTTTTAGCGTGCAGGATAGTACTGGAGGAGTGAGAGAAATAAACTACGGGTTGTAGAAAGATTACCAGAAGGGTATGAGACGGGTTGCGGGATTTAGGCAGCATGGTCTCGTGAATCAAGGTCACTCGGGATGAGTGAGGGTTGAGTTTTATATGACTTGAAGGAAGTTACTATTATCTCTGAGGCAATTAAAGAGGATTAAAAGAAGATAGATTGGTTAGCCATGGTTGAAATGGCACATGTACGGTAGTGATAAGTTTCTTCGGTGTGATTGAGTATGTGTATGGTTGTGCAGATGTGTGAGGAGCTTGTCGGCCGTCGTAATAGATTTCATTTGGAAGAATTCAAGTGTTATGTCCTGTCAGGTGTAGGCGGATCCCGGAAGGTTTGTGGTGGTTCAGACCACTACTTAAGGATTTACATGTGTTGTGATTGTGAGAATTCACTTGTGTGTTGTTATGGTTCACATGAATTGAGGTAAGTAAAAGGTTTCTATATGGTGAAATGTTCACCTTATTAGTGATTCAGGAGTCATGATGAATTCTTGCGCTATTCCATATTGGCATGTTAGGTGCAGTAGTCAGTGTGGAGCTGGAAGTAAGAACCGGGAATGCGGTTCGGTGTTATCAAGGATGTCTTAAGCTCGGATGAGCAAGAAAAAGTGATTTGAAAGTTTAGAGTAAGCTGGTGTTATCTTCAGTGTCACCTGAGATCGATATTCAGTGGAAGAGGTTTTGTACCCTGGTCATGGGTTCTTGATGTCTTTTGCAGCATTAGTGTGGTCGGTGGTATGGAGGTGCAGACTTGTTACCTCGTGAAAGGTCGTGGGAGCGCGACCACAAGTAGATTGTATAAGTGTGACATGTAGTCACTTAATGGATCGAAGATTCATACTAAGTATGAAAAAATGTAATATTTCTTGTTTGAGAATTTATGCATGGAAGGTACAACTTTATTGCAGAATTTCGGGGTGGTTGTCCCGGCTATGATGGTTGTTCTTGCGTATTATGAGAAGAAGTGGGTTATTATGGACCCGGGTAAGGCTATCAGCCTAGTGCAGTGTGAGTGAAATCAGCTTGAAGTGAGTGAATGGACTTAAACAAGATGGTGGGCTTCACGCGAGTCAGATATGTTCATTTCAGTATAGCGCTACGGAGAGAAGGGGTGTTGGAATATCAGATTTTATTCCGTCTTCGTCGAATCCATGTGATATTATGATTGTGCCGTGTGAGTTCTGAAACGACTTAATAATTCCTTATGTGTTAAGATTCCTCGTGGTGATGAGGTTATGTGAGCAGGATGGCTCTCGAGATTCCGATTATATATCGCACCTCAGTTGTGCTTGAGTTTTGTAGCATATGGCTCTATCAGTCTCCCTAGGAGGGTGTTATGCACTTAGCGTGCTTGTGACAGATATTCAGTAATTTTTAATAGTGAGCAATTCAGCTCCGTGTATATTTCCTTATGTAAATCTTGTGATGGGATTGGGTGGCACGCCACCACGGGTATGTTATTTGGATCGGGTTGCACACCGCAACAGTGTGATGTTATGTAGGGCTCCTATAACTATTTTTTTTGTGTTTTACTTCCTATTTTATGAGGAAAGTCCATATTAGTTGCGTGAGTTGAGTAGTCCCTTCCTGAGTCATTTCCTTATGTATCATGTTCGGATTATGGCCTATTGGCGCATTGTGGCATCATGTGAGACTATTGGGCGTGTCTGGGGTGATTGGTTGTCTGAGCAGTTCATACTGGGTGAGACGAGATTTCTAAATCTGGGATCAGTGTGATGAGATTATGCGAAGTATATTACAGGGCAATTGTCAGTATTTGGTTAGTAATGAAGATGATTTTTGTCAAAAAAAAGAGATTCCAATGTTTGGTTAACTCTGCAGTTGGTTAGAATTTCTGCACATCTCCTCCGTTGTGGTGGTATCGTCAGCATTATAGCAGGATGTATGTATGTATCTTATAAGGTGCATTGAGAGCATCAAATTCGTAGAATTTTGGCTATTAAGGTTCAGGGAGCGTCATTATGGTTAGATGAAGGATTATGCGGTGTATGGTGCTGATTCAGCAAAGGTACGCAGTTGAGATCTGGTGCCTCGAGTGGTAGTTGATACGGTGTTCATATATTAGAAACAGGCCTGGCAGAGAATTTCCGGTGTTGGAACTGAGTTCGGAGATTATTGTATGGATATAGGAGGATATCTTCAGATTTGATCAAGCTTATGTGCTCAACTGGGTTGTGGCAGCACGGGCAGGTGCACGAGGTGTTAAACAGTGATTTCAGGTAACTCAAGAGAAGTTCTTGGCACGTTCGAGGACGAACGTCTATTTAAGTGGGGGAGAATGTAACGACCCAACCGGTCATTTTGAGCTCTAGCGCATCGTTCAGCGGTTGGAAGTCATGAAAACTTCATTTCAGGTATTATGACTTGTGCGTATGGCTGGATTTGAAATTCAGGAAGTTCGGAGTTAAATTGGAAGGAAAATTTTCATTTCAGAAGTTTAAGTTAGAAGAATCAACTAAGACTGGAATTTGGAGTAAACGACCACAAAATCAGGATCTAAAGGTTCCAGCAGGTTCGTATGATGATTTCGGACTTGGGCGTATGTCTGGATCGGGTTTTGGATAACCCGGGGAGCGTTTCGGCGTATATTATGAAAGGCAGCATTTTTGAAGGAATTTCCAAAGTTTGGCTTGAAGCGCATTTCAGTGATATTGATGTTCGTTTGGGATTCCGAGTTTGGGAGTTGCTTTGTATGGTGATTCTGGAGTTGGGAGCACGATCGGAAGTTAATTCGGATGTCTGTAGGTTATTTGGAAGTCGTTTGGCTGAAGATAGAAATTTGAAGGTTTTTGAGAAATCCGACCGGAAGTGGAAATTTTGATATCGGGGTCGGAATGCTATTACGGAAGTTGGAGCAGGTCAGTAATGTCGAATATGACTTGTGTGCATAATTTGGGGTCAATCGGACGTGATTTGATAGGTTTCGACATCAGAGGTGGATGTTTGAAATTTCAAAGTTCATAAAGTTGAATTTTAGTGCGATTCGTGATTTCGGCGTTGTTTGATGTGATTTGAAGCCTCGATCAAGTCCGTGTGAGGTTATGGGACTGAGTCGTGTAATTGGACGGGGTCCTGAGGGCCTCGGGTGTGTTTCACGGTGGCTTCAGGTTATTTCCAAGTGTTTTGTTGCTGCTGGTTTTCTGGTGTTTTGGAGGTTCAGTGCGATCGCGGCCTTAGTAGTGCGATCGCGGAGAAGAATTTGAGGGCTGGAATTTTTGGCTTGTGCGATCGTACAAGAAGGAGTGCAACCGCACAGAAGAAAATGAGGCTGCATGTTTTGGCCTGTGCGATCGCATGCATGTTTGTGCGATCGCGAAGAAGAAAATCTGGGCAGCATACTTAGCCTGTGCGATCGCGGCTAATTGTGTGCGATCGCACAGAAGGTTTTCTTGGGCAGTGTTCAATTTAAAAGGGATTTTTGCCATTTCTCTCATATATTTCTCATGGTTGGTGCGATTTTGGAGGATTTCAAAGGGTGATTTTCATCAAGCATCAAGAGGTAAGTGATTCCTTCTCATTTCCAAATTAAATACAAGGTTTATGCATGTATTGAACATGATAAATTGTGGGAAAATTGGGAATTTTTAATAAAACCTAGAAATTTAGTAATTTTGATTTTAGCCACGAATTGATAGTGAATATTTGAGTAAATTGTATATTTGAACTAGTAAAGCTATGGGTAGAGTTTATCTAAGAGAAATATCGGAATCCGGACACGTGGGCACGAGGGCATTTTTGTCAATTCATTGAGCGGAGTTGGGAAATTTTATAATCTGAATTTTTACAAGTATTAGAGTGAATTTTCATTGCTTTGACCGTTATTTGGTAGTTTTGGGGAATTGCGCATCAAATTGGAGTCGTCAGCAGGGCTTGGAAGCCGGTTATGAAGTTTCGGAGCGAGGTAAGTCTCCTTTCTAACTTTGTGAGGGGGAATTGTCCCCCTAGGTGAACTAATTAAATATGTGTTACTATTTGTGGGGGCTACGTACGCACGAGGTGACGGGAGTCCGTGCGTAGCTACTGTTATGCCATGTCCGGGTAGTCTAGGACCCACTAGTATGCCTTACCGGTTGTACTTGTGATTTTATCAATAATATTAGCCTGGTGATATTATCGAGCTAGTAATAGAATACTTAAAAAGGTCAGAACTTATTGTCCAGAATCATTTGAGAAGAGAATGGGCCCTTCCAATGCATAATTTTGTTCCGAATGAATCAGTGATATTTAAAACCTTATCAAACTTTGCAAATGAATTTCCAGAAATGATTTAAATACTATTTTCATGTTCACCTAAAGAGAATTTGATCATTTTCTTGAGAAGTTGTTTTCTTGATAAAAATGCGGATTATTATGTGAATACGTGTACCTATGAGCACCTGAGTCGCAGGTATGACTCGCGACCAAGTTAGCCTTACTATTATTATGTTTACCGCGTCGCATGATCGATTCGCGAGCTGGGAAAATAGATGCATCTATGGTTCGAGTCGTTCGATCCTCAGCAGTGCACAATTTATTTATTGTTGGTCCGCGTCGTTCGGCCCTCGGCATTTTGTTTACGCATGATAAATGCTGCGTATTTCCTGTGATTTATACATGCTTATTGTCCTAAGGAGTTTGAATTTCCAAGTTAAAAATGAAGTATAATTGATGTGTTAAATGTGAAACAAGTTGATATTTTCTTATTCCTGATTATTATTTAATTGCCTATGATACTCATGCTTAACACCTCACTTGATTATATTTAACTGACTTATAGCAAGCGTCTAATTCGCTCTCTCGTTACTACCTCTCTGAGGTTAGGCGGGATACTTACTGAGTACACGTTTTCGTACTCATGCTACACTTTCTATGTACTGTACTTTATTTTAAAAGTCCTTGTCCAATTTGGAGAATTAGGCGAGCTGGATTGGAGAATTAGGCGAGTTGTATCAGCCGGAGGTGATCCGCAGCCGGCCGAGTTTTCCTCTATGTACTGTACTTTATTTTAAAAGTCCTTGTCCAATTTGTATCTCGGACAAGCTTTGTATAATTGTATAAATTCTTAGAAATTGCTCATGCACTTGCGACACCGAGTTCTGGGATGTATTTGGGTTGTATTTTATTAAAGTGAAAAAATAGGCTGTTGTTTTTACTTAAATGGATTTCTATCTTACGTGTTAAACTGAAAGGTAATGATTTCGAAAATGTAGAAATAGGAGTTTATTTCAATTAATTAATGATTGGCTTGCCTGACAGTGGTGTCCGGCACCATCACGACCTTATGGATTTTGGGTCGTGACAACATGGTATCAGAGCGCTAGGTTCCCTTAGGTCTCACGAGTCATGAGCAAGTGTAGTAGAGTCTTGCGGATCGGTACCGAGACGTCTGTACTTATCTTCGAGAGGCTACATAGCTGTTAGGAGTACTTCCCTTCTTGATTCCTCATCGTGCAATTTGTTTCCCTTAAGGCTTATGCCTATGTTTCTTTCTACTCGATCTTATGCGTCGCAAAGCGCTTGCTATGAATCGAGGATTTGAGGAACTTTAATGATACTATGGATGTGGTGCAGGATGTTTCTCGCTGCGAATTTGATTGAGGCCATTGTCGTTGCTCTGCGGAAGAGTAATATGTTGTTTTTAGCCAGTAGTTGTGATTCTGAGAACTTTGAGGTTATGCTCAGGTTGTGATGATGCTTACGATTGGTTATCGCGCGAGGTCGATATGATGGTAGAATGCTTGCCCATATGTTGGGGTGATGAATGGTTTGAAGGGAGGTCTACTCAGGGCGTGATTTCGATTTTCAAGTATTTTAGTTCTGGCGGAGGAAAGGCATTTGGACTATGAACGTCCGGTTCGAATTGATAAAGTAGTAAGACTTAGTGTATTCAAGTGAGGTTGAACATTCACTTGTGTTGTGATATCGTCGTCATCGATCGAAGGGAATGTGTTAAGTTCGCCAGCGTTATGGCTCTTCGGCTGCATTGGGTCAGAGTGTTGTGAAGTAGTGCTGAAGAAGCGGTTGTCAGAGATCGTGGTGTGTAGTGGTTCAGAATTGAATAGTTATTTCTAATGAAGGCAACTCAAGAAAGATGATCTTCGGAGAGTTTGAATTCGTGGTGATCTGCTGGTTCAAGAGCTATAGAGAATTATATTGAATTGAGTCCGTAATTGAGAAGCATGCAATGGAGGAAGATGTGTGAGAAGTGTCAGGTCGCGGCTAAATCTATAAAATTCCAGGCATGAGAGACGAAGGTCGGGTAGTGGCTTAAAGGAATGAGTTTAACTAAAATGGGAGAGTGGCAACGTAGCATATGAGTCTAGTGGTAAGACAACTGCCTATCTTGAGTAAAAGTCTGGAGTGATTTGAGAGTTCTAGGGGACGGTCAGTGGGTCCTCGAGCTTAAGCTGAAATGTTGGTTATTTGGTGGAAGGTTGGATGCAAGAGGGAGGAGTCGTTAGGGATGAAGAAGGATGCAATGTGGCGATGAATCTGAAGTTATTGTAGCGCATTTAGTAGATGTCCATGGGGAGCGGACGGACGGGTAAAGTTGGTGATTGAGAGCAGGCTTAGGATGGGGTATTGAGGTTGCAGAAAGGGTGCATTCAGCGTCGTTGAAGGGTGTCAGTTGGCGATTTCCCCAGGTGGGTTATCTTCCGTGAGTAGGTTAGTAGTTGGGTGGTTGGCAAGTTTTTGCGAGGGATCCCAGTGGCTATTCGGTTGGAGGCAGAATGTGTGAATGGTGCTTGAGAATTTGAGTATTTGGGGAATGCTAACAGGAGAGTTCGGAAGAATTGGTCGGATTGGTTGGGCAAAATCATTTCAACAAAGGAGAAAGGATCTCAGCAGGGTCTAGAGTGGCGCAAGAGTAGCTTCTGGCACACTAGGGTCTTGGTTCTATTTTCTCAACTCTGTTTTATACCCACTGGGTGAATCACTTTTCCTAGCTGCCTTATGTCCATGAAAATGTAATTTTGGGTTGTTATGAACCATGGGAATGAAGGCCTGGCCTGGCCAGGTGTATCTTTGGGCCTCCTGTAGGCTCCCTATAGCTATTCTACTTTGTAATTTATTCTATTCATTCGGGGTATGTAATGATTCTTGTAATAACATTTTGAGGTATTAGTAAAATTGGGAAAGAGGGTTTTATCTTACACTTGCATTAAAAAAGGTAGAAATCCTTCCTATAGTTTCGTTACTTAGCTCGAATGTGTTATTATGGTTAAACATGCTTAGTTGTCATGTGTTAGAAATCATGCCTATAGGTATTTTATTTTGCTCAAAATGTGTTACTTTTCAGTTATTATAGAAATCTTGCCTATATGTATCCTAGTATGCTCAAACATGTTAGATTATTATGTGTTGGCAATCCTGCCTATAGGTTCTTCATTTGGTTCAAATGTGTTCTACTTATACTTGTTAGAAACCATGCCTATAGGATATTGAATGATGAATATCTCAATGTGCGCATAGGACTCTGTTTACATGTGGCTAAATCTACAAGATGACATGCCTATAGGATCTAAAAATCGGTTTTAATTATAGAAATTATTTATATATGGTCTGAATCTGTCTTAATTATCGACATGCTCGTTTCTTTAAGTGTTTTCAACACTGTGCTAATTACCATTAATAGAAACCACACCTATAGGACTTGATTAAACAATTCTGAACATATTCCTGTGATTACCATTGTTAGTTATTGCTTGAATCACCTAGGCATCATGCCTATAGGTTTTAAGCTCTCATACCTGCAATCAATAGGCAACTATGTAGGCTTTAGAAATTGTATTAAGAGAGAAGGCTTTTACACATGAAACTGCATGTTCATAAATTCAGTATCACATAGAGGTCCTACCTATAGGGTTCTGCAACCTTAACTTATTAAAATATGCAACTGTCAATGTTAATCAGTTTGTGTGCATTTGTTGTTCAAGTGCGGAGGCTAACTTGAGCCCTTATTTTCTTATACGTGAAAGTCCAAATTGTTTTGCATGTTGCCTAGTTTTTCTCTTTTTGAGCAACCTAGGTTAAAGTCTAGAAGCCCCCAGAGATAGAGGTCCAAATGCTTCCTAGACCCTAGGTATGGGACAGGTAGTGCACACATAGGGCACGATTAAGAATCAATTAGTGCGCTTTAGGTAAACAACTTAAAGATAGTAATCAGGTAGCAGGAGATGATACTCTATGCCCGCTGAATAATATGAGTAACACCCCACCTCGAGGGAGTTACAAAGTATTATTTATGTTTCAAGGGGTGATCCTTTAGGCTATAAAACTTAGGAACCCCCATTTTTTTGTTTAAAATCCTTCATTCTATTTTATTTCCCCAATTTTGTCTCTTCACCTTGCTTAGACTAATGCATATAATTCAAGTTCGGCCGGGACCCACCGTTGTGGACCTCGAGGAGTGCCTAACACCTTCTCCTCGAGGTAATTTGATCCCTTACCCGATCTTTGGTGATGCAATTGGTTAATCCAAAGTTATCTGCAAATAGGTGCGCTAATGCACCTTAAATCCATTAGGTGGTGACTCACTCTTTTATCGCTCTTCCTTAAAAGAGTTGTCACAAGTTGTAACCCAATTTCGCGAGAAAAGGGCGCGACACAAACGAAATTACCCAACCCCACAAATGGCCAATAAGGCAAAACATGTATTGGATACAAAATCTCGCCAAAATCCTATTAATACCACTCTGTCAAGCAAAATTAAAGACATGCAAATAGATGCAATTATTGAACTCCACCCTACTTCATCGGCCACCCTTAAACTAGCTCAAGAAAGCCCCTTATACTGCCTCAATATAAATCCTCAACCCCAATCTAACAATGCCAAGAATTCCAATCCCTCCAAGAAGGATATATCGATTGATCCAAATCCTAAGACACCAACGTGCTCTCAACATGTCAAACCCTTTACTCCCTTAGAACTCATTAACATGCAACCAAATGTTTTTTATCCAACCCCCACTGCCTCAAGATCATGAACCCCTCTCCTGGATAGAGCAAGCCCTGATGGGCCATACAATATCATTCAACATGATATTGGATGGACAAGAGACAATAATTGTCCTTCAAAACTCTCACTTCCTAGCTCAACTAGTCTTAGAGAGAATGCATATGTCCATGAGCAATTATCTCAGTCATGTGTGTATGAACAACATTTTTCACCAACTGGCCCCCTCGATGAACTTAAACCTAGCCCAGTCCATGAGGAACCAATGGATCTTTCCACCTGACTTCGATCCAATTCAAACCCAAAACATGTCAGTGGTGGTCCCTTTTTCCCTCCAAGGGAGATCTCCAACATGAATCCCATTTTTATGCCTTGGTCCACCCCAATCAGCAATGCAACAATCCAAGTGAATGCTCACATACAAGCCCCACCCCATGCAAACACTCTCCATCACAGGATCTACTAAATGTTCTCCCACAAATGCCACAACATGTCCCTCAAGTCCACTCCCCTCTCAATGCACAAGAACAAGAAAATCTTCAAATGGAAGAAGAAGAGGAAACAAACCTGTTGTGGTCCGAACTAGTCCTAGAATTTTCAAGTCTCAACGAGGTAAAAGTATATATATTCAAGAAAATGCGAGAGAAGAGATATGTGCTCAGTTTCCCCCTTGCACTTTACAAGTACTCGATGGATGTCAAACCTCTCCAGGACCCAATGGTGGGGAGCCATGCAATGATACTGGTTCGATCGATAAGAAGGAACCCAATCCCTCCACTTGAGAGTATGAGAGAAAATGATAATATTCATAACCCTGATCGAGTTAGCATAATGTATCACCCAACAAATTTCTTGCTATGGAATATGGGGGGGGGGGGTAACAATAAAGCCTTTAGGAGGAATTTTAGAGAGATGTTGGACACCCACAAACCATGCATGGTAACCCTCTTGGAGACTAGAATGGAAAATCACATTCCCCTTCTCAGTGACTTCTCCTTCTTTCAAATGATTGAGGTCCCATCAAATGGCCAATATGGAAGAATAGTAATTCTTTGGAACCCTGACCTAGTCAATGTGAGCAACTTTGTTAAGAGAGATCAAGAAATTCATGCCAACATTGAGGTACGTCCTTTTGAAACTTCTTTGCTTTTATCTGCAATATATGCTAGTAGAAATGTTACTAATGGGCAATCGATTTGGAACAATATAGAAAATATTCATGACAACTATAAAGGTCCTTGGCTTTTAGGGTGGGATTTTAATGATACCTTTAGTGCAAATGACAATCTAGATGGTAATCCTGTTAACCATGGACGTAGCTCCTGTTTATGGAATAACATTAATAAGTGTAACTTCATAGACCTAGGTTTGAAAGGTTGCAAGTATACTTGGTCCAATCACCATAGAAAACCTAATAATTTAATAATAGAGAGACTTGATAGGATTTTTGTTAATGATAAATGTCTTAACATCTATCCTAAAGTTGTGGTTATTTTCATACCAAAGACCCACTCGGATGATAAACATTTTCTATTACAATTATCCCCCCAAAATTCGTAACATAATGGGAAGCCTTTTAGTCTGGAAGCAATTTGGTGTAATCACCCAGACGTTGTTGATATAGTAAAGGTTAGTTGGAAAAACAATGACCTTAACAAAGCACATGAGGCTTTAAAAGAAAAAGCCATTTCCCGAAAAAATTACATTTTTGGAGGCATTTCCAAAAAGAAAAAAAATATCTTGGCCCGTCTGCATGGTATCCAAAACTCTCCCAATTACCATACTAGTTTCTTTCTAATGAACCATGAATTAAACCTCCAACAATAATATAATACTATTCTTAAAATGGAAGAAGACTTATGGAAACTTCAATCTCGCATATCTTGGTGCAAGGAAGGCGATGCAAATACTAGATTTTTTCATATTATGGCTTCTAATAAGAAATGTCATAATTCGAGAATGTATTTCAAGAACGAAAATGGTTACTGGATCACAAATGCTAAATCAATTATGGACCATATCTTTAACTTCTTTAATAAATCCATTACTACCTCTAAAGTGGTTAGTAGGATAGGCTCGTTTAAGAATCAAACCCCTAATCATCCCTCTATTAGTTTAGATATCATTGACAGACCTCTAGCCTTAGAAGAGATCACCAATGCAGTATTCTCTTTCAAACCCTTTAAGATTACCTGATCCTGATGGAATCCACCCATTTTTCTACCAAAAATATTGGCATATAGTTGGTGATTCCATTATTAAAATCTGTCACAAGGTCATTCAATCTCAAACTCTCCCTACAGGAATTAATGAGACATACCTTTATCTCATCCATAAAATGAATAATGCTAATCATCTAAAAAAATTAGGCCTATTGGTCTTTGTAACACTGCTTATAAAATTATTACAAAAATTATTGCCAACAGGTTGAAACCTTTTCTCCCTATCCTTGTTAGTCCTATTCAAACCAACTTTATTAAGAATAGGAGAGACAGTGACAATGCTATTGTTATCCAAGAACTAATTAATAGCATGCGAAACTCTAATAGTTCTGAATATGATATGTTATTACAAATTGACCTTGAAAAGGCCTTTGACAAATTGTAATGGGATTTTATCCAAAGAGCCCTCATCTTATTTAACTTCCCTCCAAAAATCTCCAAACTCATAATGCAATGCATTAGTACAAGCAAAATTGGAATTCTTGTAAATGGGACTAAAACGAAATTTTTTAGCCCTTGTAGAGGTATCCGTTAAGGTGATCCAATGTCTCCTTATACTTTTATATTGTGTATGGAACTTATGTCTAAGTTAATAGAACATCAATTTGATACCTTATTATATGACCCTGTTAAAATTAGTCCTAGAGGTCTTAGATTCTCCCACCTATTTTTTTGATGACGACTTAACCTTAATTGGGAAGGCCAACCAAAAAATAGACAATTGCATCAAAAATTGCCTTAATCTTTTTATGATAGAATTTGTCCTATCTACAAACTATTCTAAATTCAGACTAGTGTTCTCAGAAAAAAGTCCCCCAAAAATTACTTCCTACTTTTCCAACCTCTTCAACATGAAACTAAGTTTAGACTTTGATAAATACCTTGGCTTCCTCATACTATCTCTCAAACCTAAGTCTACGTATTTTCAATTTGTAATTGACAAGATGCACAATAAACTTTAGCATTGGAAGACCAATCTCCTTAACATAGCTCGTAGAACTACCTTGGTTAATTACTCCCTAAACTCCATACCTTCCTATTTAGTGCAATATACTATGCTCCCATCAAAAACTTTGAGTCAAATAGATAATATTCAAAGGGATTCAATGGGGTACCACTAACACTAGGAAAAAAATCCACTTGGTAAACTGGAAAATAGTTACCCAAGAAAAATCAGAAGGAGGATCAGGAATTTGTTCGGCTTGCAATAAAAATCTAGTAATGCTCACCAACCTTACTTGGAGGCTTATCAATTTTTTCAATAATCCCTGGGCGCAACTAATTTGTAGTAAATATGATAATAAGAAATCTACCCATACCTCTTCTTTTATTTGGGCAGCCTTATATAAAGGTTGGAAAATATACATGAAAGGAACATTGTGGAACCCTAGTAAATTCTCTAATATTAACGTTTGGAAATCAAGATAGATTCACAATTCTCCTAGTCTTAGGAATGGTATTAAGGGATCCGTACACCATTTGGATTATAAGCTCTCTCTACATGACCTCATAACGGGAGATTCATTGGACTTGTCCAAAATCTCCTTTGATCTCCCAAAGGACCTCATTGTGAAAATTAAGGCCACCCCTACTCATACTCACCACACTGATAATGAACATACTACTTGGGATATGAGCAGTAGTGGTTCATTCACTACTAAATCTTGTTAGAAGCTCTTACAAGAAAATCACTCATCTGATCATTTAAACAAGCATGATTTTAATTGGATATGGAAGCTTCAGTGCCCTAATAAAATCAAATTCTTCCTTTGGCAATGCTTGCATAACAGAATTCCTTGTAGGACCTTCCTCCATCATATAGAAATCAATATTGATGTGTTTTGTCCTATTTGTAAAGTAGGGCTAGAAGATGCTATTCACATTTTTATCAAATGCCCTATAGCTACATGTTTTTGGAAAGATCTTGGTTAAAATTTCCAATACGATAGAAACACCCATCACTGGCTGATATCCTTGAAAAATGGTCAATTCCTTAATAGTAACAAGCAATGACAATGGATCAATAGTTTTGCTTTTGCCATCTGGAACCTTTGGGAAAATAGAAAACATAACAACATCAACAATCTTGAACAAGTTATTAATGTCAACCTAGTCCTTAAGAAATATTAGGAGTATAATTTTTTAACTGAAAGAAACTCCCCCCAACAACCTCAAAAAGAAACATTTACACGATTTATATGTAGAATTGGAACATAATCATTAACCCCTTAATCCTACTTCTTCTACTTAATTTTGTATATCTTGAAGGAAAGTTGTCTAACAATGAAGTGGTTTCTCTTGCTTTGGGTCTACGCAAGAGGATGATAATAGGTCAATGACATGGAGACATAAGTGCTGGATTGTTGAGTAAAAACCCGTATAGAAAATAGAAGTTCACCAACATATATATACAATGCGGATAACATTATATAATATATATACTGGTTAATATGAGTTCTCCATCTTCGATAAGTAATGAGTCCAAGAATATTATACACCACAACTGAAAATTTTAAATTTGCTTCTGCACATGATAATTTGTCATTTTTCATCGTCTCCACCTGAACTTCACACCTCGCTGTGACACCGATGAGTGCATAAATCTATCGAGCCACCATGAGCTACTTCTATAATATATCATAACATGTGGGGATAATGTGTACAGGGCAGAAGTTGTAACTTAATATGTTAGGCGGTTAGAGGAGTTAGTGGTAGTTAGTCTTAATTTGTTTCATGTATAAATAACTGAACATTCGATACTTTATGCAAGAGGTTCATGTTAAATTTTGATCATCACTTTCCTTTTGATAATGAGATCAATAAGCCTTGAGCTGAAACCTCTCTCCCGCATTTGATGGTTCTAGATTATTCTAGGTTGTGCAATTTATACTTGTGCATTTTCTTAATATGGTATCTGAGCCTTGGGATTAGGCGCTGGTGTTGAGTTCGCTCTTCGATTTCGTGTCCAATTTCATAGGCAAAGGTGGTTCCAGAGTTAGGGTTTCTAATTCAGATATGAGATGGCGATTGACGAAGGTAGGAGTGATGATATTGTACTTAGCCACAATCATTCACTGTATTTGCGACCATCGGACTCGCCAGGAGAGCATCTGGTCGATTTCAAACTATTAGGGAATGAAAACTATAATTTTTGTTGTCGATTTATGAGAATTGGGCTTTTCACGAAGAACAAAACCAGCTTTATTGACGAAACCTGCAAAAAGGTGAATCTTAAGAAGGAACATCATGATCAATGAGAGAGATGCAATGCTTTTGTGTTGTCTTGGATAATGAACGCAGTGACAAAGGATAATTTACAGTAGCATGGTTTATGCTTCATTTGCATAAAATGTGTGAAAGGATTTGAAGGAGAGATTCGATAAAAGGAACATCTCCAGAATCGACAACCTACTTCAGGAAATAACTGCTTTGAACCAAGGTCTGGCTCCAGGTAAGGAAATAGCTGCTTTGAAGCAAGGTCAGGAAATAGCTACTTTGAAAGATCTATGAGATGAATATGATGCCATTACCCCTACTCCATCTTGTCCATGTCCAGAATCAAAGGTTTTCCTTGAGCAGATTCAACAAGGTTTAGCTTCTATATGGAGTAAATTAATCATTTGCTCAAGTGAATAGTCAGATTATGCTAATGATTCCAACACTGACAATTAATGAGGCATATGAAATGGTGGTTCAAGATGATAGTCAATGATCAAAAGGTAGGAAGTACCACCACCTTAGAGATGGGACCATCAGATGTAACTTACAACACAGGGCAAGGAGCTACCAACAACTATAAACAGAGAACTCAAGTATGTTGTGACTATTGTAAAATGAGAGGTCACATAAGATGTTTGTTACAAACTAGTAGGTTACCCCTCAGATTTTAAGAAAAAAGGAAGCCTTTTGGGAGGAACACAGTAGCAGCACATTGTGTTGTAACTATATTAACCATAGTTCGGAGAGTTTCTATTCATGTGGATCGGGTCCTACACTTTGGGAGGTGCTATGAAATAGCATTTTGGATCGGATCATATGACCTCGGCTTAACTCATGTGTATTATCGCTAGGAGTTCGAGTATACATGATATTTCCTTCTTGACTTCTGATTTGATATTTACTTGATGGTCTTATTTGTTGAGATAACACATGATATTTGGGGATGTTAAACTCTCATTATTTTATAAGATCATGTTGTTTACCATTTCTTATCCAACCATTACTATTGTACTTCATGCATATTTATAGCTCTTGTACTATTTGTTAACCACTAGTATGCATGCTTTATAAGATCATGTTTTTTACCGTTTCCTATCCCATCGTCAGTGCTTCATCGAGATTAGACTAGATACTTACAAGGTACACGTAACTTAACGTACTCATGCTACAGTTCTGCACTGATTGTGCAGTTATTGAAGAAGGTACATTTTCTGTCCAATCTGACGCGCATCATTATATTCCGGAGACTTAGTGGGAAGTTGCTCCCGATGCTTCGATCTTGTCACGACCCGAAAATCCCACCTTCGGGCCATGACTGTGTCTAACGTTGAACCCGCTAGACAAGCCAACGTTTGAACTAATAAAACTTATTAACAACAAATACGAACAAGACAACCAAGGCTTCGATGGCCCACCATATAAAATTTAACAAAATAACCCAAAATACAACATAGCAATTTTCGAAATAAAACCCATAAACAAATCCCAGAACTGGTGTCACATACTCACGGACTATCTAAGAGATTACTACAAACAAAAGGTCTGAAATAAGTACATAAGACTGCCTTTGAAATACAAAGTAAGACAGAGCTGAAAGTGGAAAGTAGAAGGTGACGTCAAGGCCCACAAACGTCTGCGGGTCTACCTCGAGTCTCCTGTGTGACTGAATGAGATGCTCTGATCGTCAGTGATCTCCGGGTCCGGCTGCATAGTTTGCACAACATAAAGAAGTGCAGGTGTAGCATCAGTACAAACGACCTCATGTACTGAGTAAGTGTCAAGCCTAACCTCGGCGAAGTAGTGACGAGGCTAAGACCAACACAACATATGTACATGTGCAATT
>ML276854.1:732-23430 GCA_005239495.1 Nicotiana undulata
GAGATTGTGACACCCCGGTTTTGGGAAGTTTACGTTATCTTATGATTGTTATGTTCCTCCCTTCCGCATTCAAGTTTTTGTTATTTTTATTGTCGATGTTGGAAAGATTATTGTTGGGAAAGGTATGTTATTGATGTTTGGTTAAATAGTTGTCCCACTAATATCTCGGAATGTGATGGAAATTGGTTGAGGCTGATGAGTTAGCGTTTTATTTCGTACTAAATGATTTTTAATTGCTATTGCAAGTTACACGTTGGCTGGCCTAGCGGGTTCAACGTTAGGCACAGTCACAGCCTAAAGGGTGGGAATTTGGGTCGTGACATTTGATGACCCCTTCTGCGTAAGTACTCAACTTAATTTCTCCTTTCGTAATGACAGTAGAGTTATCGAATCCGGATAGGGAACGAATTTTTGGAATTACACGGTCTCCTATCAGCATCTCCGCCACAACTCTAAACAAAATAATATTCACTGATCTACCTAGATCAATTAATACTCATTTCACATTAGTGCCATATATAAGTAAAGATATTACCAGTGCATCGTTATGAGGGATCAATAACCCGTCAACATCTACATCGTCTAATGTTATAGTGTCATCCTCTAAGGTTTCACGAGTTCGCTTCCCGTGAGTTATTATGAACTCCGTTGTATTTCTTGCTGCAGTATGGTTACACCATTAACCTCTTCTCCTCTGTTTATCACATTTATTGTTCTCTTCGGAGATGGTGGTTTTGGGGGCTCCTGTATGTTCTTCATATATGCCTGCTTAATTTTTTCACTAAACATTTCTGTTAGATAGCCTTGTTTTAATGAATGTTCTACCTCACCTTGTAATAACCTACAGTTAGATGTTCTGTGCTCGTGATTATTGTGGAATTTGCACCATAAGTCTGGGTTCCTTATGTTTGGGTTTGATCTCATCTCTTTGGGCCTTCCAACTTTATCTTCCATGTTTCTCAGAACATCAATTAGCTCGGAAGTACTTATATTGAAGTTATAGTCTCCGATTTATTTGTGTTATTACTTCTGCTACGTTCATCTCTATCCTTTCTGAATCTTGATGATGATGAACTTAAATCTCCATTTGACGGTCCGCGATCTGACCGTGCGTTTTAAAATTTGGGACGAGCATCCCGTCCTGAAGGTCCCATGTATGTCTCATACCTGTTTTTGTCGGTTCTCTTTTCTAATTCTGATCCCCTCGAACTCGTTTTTTCTTCTGCCCTTATTTGAGCTATAGTATCCTCTTCGATTCGTAACTTGGTATTGTACATGTTATGAACATCATTCCACGTCGTGGATGGGAATTCCCGCAAGCTCTCTTTGAGCCTTCTCGTAGCTTTAGAGTTTTTCTCGTTCAAATTACTTACGAATTCCATAGCTTCCCAGTTGTCAGGTACTCTGGGTAACATCATCCTTTCTCGTTGAAATCTGTCTACAAATCCTTTAAGCAACTCTGTATCTCCCTGTTCTACCTTGAATATATCTTCCATTCTCTTTTGTACTTTCTGTGCACCAGAATGTGCTTTTATGAAAGAATCTGCAAGCTCAACAAAAGAGTCAATAGAATTTTTGGGTAAGAGAGAATACCACGTCAGTGCTCCTTTGGTAAGAGTCTCTCCAAACTTTTTGACCAGCACGGACTCGATCCCTAGCTTGGTTAACTCGCTGCCTTTTACTCCTGTGGTGAATGCAGTAACATGATCACGTGATCAGTTGTCCCATCATATTTTGGTATATCGGGCATTTTGAATTTTTTAGGAATCGGTAAAGGTGCGGCACTTGGCTTCCATGGTTGTTGAGAATATTTGTGAATATTAATCCCTTTTATGATAGGTGGTGTGCCAGGAATTTGCTCGATACGATCATTTTGTTCCTTCACATGTTTCTGCAAGGTTAGTATTCAAGATTGCAAATATGAATTACTAGTCATGCCGGGTCTTCCTTCGAGAGATTCATTAGGAGCGCATCCACTTCCGGAATTAGCTAGTCCTGATTGTGGATTTTCCACAGTTGCAGTTTTGTTTGGAGGAGGTGTTGGTGGTATAGCCGGTAGTCCCCTCACGAAAGCTTGGAGAGCTTCATTAACATATTCAGCAACCTTTTGCTTCACAGTGTCTTGCTCTCCTGTTTGTTCATTTCCAAGTTGGTCATTGTTGTGAGTTGTGGACCTTTCTGGGGTTTGTTCCCTTGAACCACCTGGGGTTCCTTGAGGTGATGGAGTTGGAGTTCCTATCGAATGTTCGTTGTTATCGTTGGCGTTTGACATGATTCAGTAAAGATAATTGTGAAAGAAAAAAATGATTATCAGATTCCCGATAGCAGAACCAATTTGTTTAATCAAAGAATCAAATTCTTAGTCAAAGTTTATTTTAAGAAGTACTCGGGTTACTAATAATCAGGAAAATAAACAATAAAGGAAATTAGAGCTTTAGTATAGAATGAAAAATATTGAAAGCACAAGAATATCGAGTATATTCAAATAATGATTAGAACATGTCCATCCAAGTAATATTTTATTCCCTTTTATAGGGAGCATCAAGTATAACGTCTACCCTTCTTTATGATTGAGCATTAATGAGTATTTATATCATAATGAAACGTTATAATAGGTAATCGTAAATGTTGCGTGAAGATTCTATAACGTTTGAACTCATTGATTGTATATCTATGAATCTTTCCTCTTTTCAGCAGTGGTTCATTTTGACTGTGTCTCTTCAACTCTTTGAATAGACTCGAGCAACCGTTTCTAATCGTCGCGTAGGTGTTTAGCTCGTATCTTCTTATCTCGTATCTCTTTCTAAGCTTTTCCTCCCGTTGTTACTCTTCTATTAATCCACGTGGCTTGCCATCTCATCCACTTGACTAATTTCACGTGTAATAGTTATTTTTCCCAACACATGTACTAAGGCAAGTGAGGTTAACAGGTATAAACTGTGGTACTTTGGAGGTGTTGGGGGCAAGAATGGGGTCGGTATATTAGTCGACAAGGATCTTAGGGAGATAATTGTCGAGGTTAGGAGTTAAGTGATAGGGTGATGGCGATTAAGTTTGTGGTTGGCGGGCTTACTTTGAATGTGATTAGTGCTTATGCTCCTCATGTAGGCTTGGGCGAGGAGGTCAAGAGGCAATTCTGGGAGGACTTGGACGAGGTGGTGCGTAGTATTCCGTGCACCGAGAAGGTTTTTATTGGAGGGTTTTCAATTGTCATATCGGGCTAATGCTGGGGGTTACGATGATGTGCATTGAGGGTTCAGATTTGGAGATAGGAACGAGGTAGGTATTTCGCTGTTACATTTCGCTAGAGCTTTTGATTCGGTGGTAGTTAACTCGAGCTTTCTAAAGAGAGAGGAGCACTTGGTCACTTTCCGAAGTACGGTGGCCGGGACCCAGATAGACTATCTTCTCTACAGGAAATGTGATAGGGGTCTTTGCATGGATTGCAAGGTCATCTCAAGTGAGTGTCTCACGGCCCAACAGAGGCTCCTAGTTACGGATTTGGGGATCAAGATGAATAGAAAGAAGAGAGCAGTGTGCAGTCAACCTAGAGTCAAGTGGGGAAACTTGACTAAGGACAAAGCCCAAGAGTTAGGGGAGAGGTTGTTGGTGATGGGGGCCTGGATGAGTAGTAGGGACACAACTGCGTTGTGGGCCATGACAACGAACTTCATTAAGGAAGCTGCGAGAAAGGTTTTAGGTGTTACAAAGAGATACCTTGGGAGACATATAAGGGATTGGTGGTGGAATACGGAGGTCCAAGGTAAAGTTGAAGTCAAGAAAGCGGCTTATTTGAAACTAGGAGAGCACAAACGAGGAGGAAAAGAGGACGAATTGGGAATGTTTTAAGAAGGCAAAGAAAGAGACGAAGTTAGCGGTTACGTCGGCTAAGACCACTGCCTTTGGATGCATGCATGCGGAGCTTGGGAGCAAAGGCGGGGACAAGAAGTTGTACAGGCTAGCCAAAGTGAGGGAGAGGAAGGCTCGTGAATTGGACCAAGTAAAGTGCATCAAGGACGAGGATGGCATGGTATTGATGGAAGACGCCCATATTAGACGAAGATGGAAGACATACATCCACAGATTGTTGAACGAGGAGGGGGACATAAGCATTAAGCTGGGTGAGTTGGAGCACTCTGAGAGTCTGCGTGATTTTGGCTATTGTAGGCGTATTAAGGTTGAAGAGGTTATGGGAGCGATGCGTAAGATGAGCAGGGGAAGAGCGACTGGTCCAAACGATATCCCGATAGAATTATGGAAGAGTGCGAGCCGTGCAGGCGTGGAGTGGCTTACTAGGTTGTTTAATGTTATCTTTAAGACGAAGAATATGCCCGAAGAATGGAGGTAGAGTACGATGATTTATTTGTACAAGAACAATGGTGATATTCAAAACTGCAATAACTATAGGGGTATCAAGCTCTTGAGTCATACTATGAAGATTTGGGAGAGGGTGGTGGAAGTCAGGGTGAGGAAGAGTGTGTCTATTTCCGAGAATCAGTTTGGATTTATGCCGGGGCGTTCGACTACGGAAGCTATTCATCTGGTGAGGAGATTGGTTAAGCAGTATAGGGAGAGAAAGAAGGACCTACACATGGTGTTATAGACCTAAAAAAAGGCGTACGATAAAGTTACGAGGGATGTTCTGTGGAGATGTTTAGAGGTTAGCAGCGTTCTGGTAGCTTACACTAGGGTAATCAAGGACATGTATGATGGTTCTAAGATCCGGGTGAGGACAATGGGAGGTAACTCAGATCACTTTCCAATAGTGATGGGGTTGCTCCAGGGATCGGCTCCTAGCCCGTTCGAGGAGTCCTCAATATATGGTATGACTAATACAAGCGATCCTAATATAATACAAACTATATACACGATATGTACAAATATTTTACACGCCTAATATCTTTCCGAAAGGAGTGACAATACAAAAAGTTGTGGCTGCTACTTACCATTTTCATCTGCAAGTCTTTGAAACCTACGTATTAAAATTTTCAATCTTGATTCTTTTGTTTTAGAATATCATAATGTTGATTTAATTTTTCGGTTTTCAAAAACTTTCTTTACTCACAACAAACGTACTGGGTTGTCCTCAAGTTTTTGTTTTTTCTTTTTCCGTTTCTTGTGTACAATATGAGTTTTAGCCGTAGGAAGATATCAGAATTGTAGGCTCTTAATTCTAAATTGAATAAATGTATTTCTGGTTTATTAAACATTATCTTGGTGTACATTATACAACAATGAAATTTTGTTGATTCATTAAAAAGAGAGAACAAAGGACTGGAAAATGGAAATGCAACTAAGAGTGTGTTCCGTAAAGGAAAATATTTTTCATGGAAAATGTTTTTCAAGAAAATATTTTTTTGGAAAACAAGTAGTGATTTTATTCATTTTCTTGTGTTTGGTATGCAAATCAAGGAAAATATTTTCTCAAGAGTATTCGTAAATAATTTTGATACAATAAACATGAGGCCATAAACTTACGAACCAACAACCTTCCGAACCCGCAAATTTCATAAACTTCTGAACCGTAAAACATTCTAAACCCCGAAATTTCAAACCCGTAAACTTTATAATTTCTAAACTCGTAAACTTCGAAACACATAAACCTCCGAACTCATATCTTTAGAACTTGTAAAATTTTGAACCTGTAAATCGAAATATGAAAAAAGTTAAACTAAAAATATATAAAAAAATATTTTTTTCTAGGGGGGAAGGGCGTAGGGTGGGGTGGGGGCTGGGGGTGCAGAAAAAAATAGAAATTTAAAATTAGAAAAAAAAGTTTTAAAAAAAAATTGTCCGGAGTGGGGGTAGGGGGTGGGGGTTGGGGGTGGGGGAATGGAGGGGTGCAAGAAAAAAAACCAGATATTTTTAAATTTAAAAAAAAAAGTAAAAATATTTCTTTTTGCGGGTTCGGGGTGGGGGTGGGGTGGGGTAAGTGGTGACGAAAAAAACTATTTTTTTTAGAGAGGGCATGTGGTGGAGTTAGGTGAGTGGGTGTGGAGGGAGGGGTTTGTGAGGGTAAGGAATAGGGTGTGGAAGGTTGAAAAGGAGTTTTGGAAAATGTTTTCCTTTCTCTTGATAGAGAAATTTTTTTCATTCTCTTGATAGGGAAAACATTTTCCTCCAATAAGAGGAAAATGAATTAAAGAAGAAAATATATTCCAAAAACTTTAAGTCAACCAAACATGAAAAAATTGGAACAGGTTCATATATGTGTATGAATATGACAATTTAAAGATGAGATGGAAGCTGCAAATTCTATTCAAATTTTTAATGGCTGCTCTTTTATCTCCATTCTTGCGGAGCGGGGAGAGAAAAACTAGATGAAAGACTAAAAAAAGAAAAACGAATTAAAAAATAAAAAATAAAAATGAATATCCAATTGAAAAGCTTTAACACGCTGAAAAGTGTGGGAAATATGCACTATGTCACATCAACTATCATGTCACATCAAAGAAAAATTTATATATATATATATATATATATATTATAAGTACGAAGACTACAGTGCAAAGTTAAATTATTAATATATTCTTCAAAAGCTAAATGGCTTTGTTACCCTCCAAATTCAAAAATAGATAAAATATATAAATTTTTAAAATACTTGAAAATTGTACAAATATATATATTCATTCATCCATCCATCCATCCATCCATACATATATACACGTACATACATACACACATACGTACATACATATATATATACATACATACATGGGGTAGTTGGCGAAGTAACCTCTTTCCGAACATGAATTGGCCAAGTGATCTTCAAGTTTTAATTATTCTAGGATTGACTTTCATGCTTAACTAGTGCTTAAGTGGGATTACAAAGTGAAGGGAGAAGTTCAGTATGTATCCCTATAGTTTTACTTATTATACTTTGGCCCCAACCTATATAATTCTAATATATAAAAAACCCATCCCTTCCCTATTCATCTGCCACCCCAATCCCCATTTCTCACGGCCGATTCCTCCATTGCATCTTGTTTTTCTTACATTCAACATACGGAGTCTGTCTTTCTTCTTCCCCATTCATTTTAAAGCTTCATTCTTTTGATTTATCCTTTACAGAGAAGAAATCGGAAAATTTGAGGTTTTTCGGATCTGTCTAATTTGGGAAGAAATTAGCGGTATATTGGATTGATAATTCATTCTAGGTGGTATATTGTGTAACTCCTTGATCTGGTAAGTATTTTCAACTCATCTTCTTCGTCATTGTTAATTTGAGTTTTTGCAAATTTTTCTACATAGTGATTGACCACAATCGTACAATATACCAGAGGCTCATAATAGAATAATGGGATATTATATATTAGTATGAGGTTTATATTCTAGTGAATAGGTTGACGGGCCAACTAATTGTAATTGGAATTCCTATACAAAGGTTACAATACCTATATGTATACCTTGCAATTGTACATTTGACGAATCTGTTGATGTCATTATTAAACGTGAAAAACTAACATGTTCCCCGAGGAATTTAAATAACATAAATTCTTTGCTCTGCGCCAAAGAAGGACAAGATTCCTCCTTCCATCATTAACAATGACAATGATTTGCAATTGATGGTATGAGGCTTTGTTTGAAGATATTTATGGCTGAAAATCAGTTTGAAGTAGGGGATGAAGTTCCTTGAAAGCTCTCATCATGGTTCAATTTCGCAGATGTACCACCACTACTATCACAAACACCAATTTTAGAAGTAGACGTGGAATAATGGTGAAAGATGGCTTCAGTGGATTTAGTCATGACTTGCATGATTTTGGTGACAATGAAACAAACTCGTACAGTCCGGAAGATGCAGATGGAGCGGAAGAGCTCCTAGATACAGTCCGAAATACAGCCACCCTGATGGTACAAATTTTTTCCTTGGAAAATAATTCGGCAACAAATGGGATCTAATGAAACAGTTGAAGGTTGCTTATGTGAAAATGCATTTTACGTTTCATATGAAGAAGCGTAGAAGTAAATTAACTTCGATGGCACACCGAGATGTGAGTTGTCCGTGGAAGTTATGCGCTTTAAAGTATGAGAATTATGATAATTTTATATTACCAAGTACCATAGAGAGTACACAAGCGGGGTACAACACATATCGAGTCGTCATCCTAACGTGTTGTCGAAGAGTTTGTGTGAATATAACTAGGAATGGTATGTTAATGGCAAAGGTCATCCATGTCACATATGAAGGATGCTATTTTTGCAGATTTTAATCAAAATCTTACTTATTGGATGAGCTGGAAGGTAGGTGAAATAGCTAAGGCTATGATAAGGGGTATTCAGGAAGAGGGGTATGCTTTGTTGAAGCATATTGCCATGTTATGTTGTCCTATAATGAAGGAAATATTATTGATTTGTAGGCTGATGATAAATTGCATTTTATATATTATATTCTTATCTGTTGGAGCTTTCATTAAGGGATTTTCGCATATGATAAAGGTTATTGCTATTGATTGGATATTTTAGAGTGACAGGTATGGAGGTTGCTTGTTGTCTATTGTGGCACAAGATACAGAGAATCACATTTTTCTAATTGCGTTCTGTGTAGTCGATAAAGAGTGTGATGATTCTTGGACCTACTTTTTTGAATAGTTGCAGCACATTGTTGACGATCGTGATGAATTGTGAATTATCTCTTATCGGCATCTATCTATTACGAATGGCTTCAAAAAACATTTACTGCTGCTCATCATGATTTTTGTATGTGTAACATTGTTGAAAATATTCGCAAGAGGTATCATTGTGAAAATGTTTATTAAGCCTTTCTTTTTTTCCGCAGACTCAAATAATACTGAGGAATTCTTTTACCATTTTCATCAATTACGTGATAAAAGTAGGGAGGTAGCTAACAATCTCACAGATGAAATTGGATTCCAAAAGTAGAGAAGGGCCTTATTGTTAGAAAATCGATAAAGAGTGTTGGGAACAAACACTGCAGAATAGATTAACACAATGCTTATGGATCAAAGAGACTTCCTGATCATTGGCCTATTCAATCATATTGTTCAACAGTTTGCGAAGAAATTCGAAGAAAGGCGTACTAAAATGAAAAATGTTTTGGCTCTCTTTATTCCTTCTAAAGAGAGTCACGGTAGGGATGCAGTAGTTGATCTGGATTTGAACGTTCATGTTGTCAGTCTTATTTGGAAAAAATACCCTGCTCACATGCAATGAAAACTCTGATATTGAGCTTTGGGGATGGATATGGTTCCTACATTTATGAACAATCATATCTGTTCTATAAGGTTTCAACATATTTGGCTTCATGTGATCATTCACACAATCCCTATACATAAGACAAATGGGTGGTGTCTGACGAGATTCCGTCCACAAAAATACTTTCACCCGATGTCGAGCCTACAAAGGGTAGAAGAAAGACTAAGAGATGGTCAAGCATTTTAGAACCTAGTTCTTCTTGTAGCAGAAAAAAGGCAATAACAGACGTTCCATTTGCAAAGAACTTGGCCACAAGAAAACAACTTGTAATGTATTGTTACAGTATTCTTGATCTTTAGCTATTGATGATGTAATAAATATAATTAACTCTTTTAATATTCTAGCCTTGTTGTTTGTAATAACTTGTTGTTTCTACTCACAACTGTTGTATTGTATATTATAGACTATTTTTGTATGGTCAACCACGAGCGTTAGCTATCGTAGACTGATGATCTAGAATCAACCCCCTTATTTTAAGGAGTCATGTGACCAACTTGTCTCATCGACTACTATTTTATGAATATTGTTTTATTGTCAACCACCCACGTTGTCTATTATAGACCTGTGATCTAGAATCAACCCCCTTATTTTATGAAGGAGTTATGTGACCTTCTATCGTAGATTACTGTTTTAAAATCAACTATTCACATTGTCTATTGTAGACCTATGATCTAGAATCAACCTCCTTATTTTAAGGAGTCATGTGACCAACTTATCCCACAGACTACTGTTTTAAGATGAACCCCCTTATTCTATTTACAACCACTTGTAATCAACCAATATTCTATTGTCAACCCACATTGATATTTTTAATTTAACCAAAACTTGTTTCGCTGGTTTAGGTAGTCTATTGACAACCACTTGTTTAAGTGGTTAATTTAATATCTAATGTTAATAAGTGTTGGATGCCAATATGAAAAGGACTAGTCTAATTAATTAAAATACATCGAATATGACGATTCAATGAATCACGTCATTTATGAGAAGTCATATGGAAAGGCACTATTTAGTATCAAATTCTGCTTATAAATACACTAGATCTGATGTAAAATTTTTATTCATCAATCTTTCAAACAACCTATTCACTTAACAGAGAAATTTCTCCGAGGCCAAGGCCAAGCATGGACATAATTTTCATCACTGGATAGGCTCATCTAAGAGATCCATGAAGACAATGCGAGGCAAGAGAGGAACATTCGATGTATCGCACGCATGTTGTAAATTCTCCTTCGTAGGGGCTAGTGAAAATATTCACTACTATGTTAGATCAAGAAATATCCCTCCCTGAGATCCTTCTTCCCTGTAGTATAAATTTTTTTCTTTAGTTAATGGAAACAAAATGTATGCTGCTGTGAAGGGAGTTATTTTGATAAAAATATTTATCTAAAGTTTTGTCTATTTATTTTTTTGCCCTAGTTTTTATTTGTAACGACCCGACCGGTCGTTCCGTAGAATCTGCATTATTATTATCGTTTTTGCTTTTTCATGAATTGGTTATACTGTTTATGATGTGTTGGAGTCAGTTGGCTCGGGTTAGAAATGTTTTTAGTGAGAGACACTTAGTCTCTAAAAGTAGCTTCCTAGTTGGAAAATTCAACTGGGAGTTGACTTATTGGTACTTCGACCACCGAAGTTCCTTCCACGGGTTCATTTTTGAGTGGTTTCTTTGTTCTCTTATTTGGATTGAAAGAAAGAAAAAACTTCCCTACAATCTCGAAATGCAGATTTTATGGCTCGGATAGCTTCTTTAGGTGATTTGGGACTTAGGAGTGTGTTCGGAATGTAATTTTGATGGCCGGTGTAGAATTAGGCTTGAATTGGCGAAAGTTAGTTTTTGACGATTTTCGGTCAATGGTGAAAAATGGGCTATCGGGGTCGGAATGGAATTCCAGAAGTTGGAGCAGGTTCATAATTTTATTTTGGATATGTGTGCAAAATTTCAGGTCAATCTGAGGTGTTTTGGATGGTTTCGGCGTCGTTGGTGGAATTTTGAAATTTCAAAGTTTATAGGCTTGAATTTGATGTGATTTTGGTGTTTTGATCTTATTTTTGGTGTTCCGGGGGTGCCATTAAGTCCCGATGATCATTTATAACTTGATGGTATATTTGGTTGGGGCCCCGAGGGGCTCGGGATTGATTTCGAATGGTTAACGGAGATTTTTGGACTTGGAATGTGCAGCATCAACTGCTAGTGTTCATTTTGCTGGTTTGACCGCACCTGCGGATGGAGAATCGCAGGTGCGTCCCGCAAAAGCGGAAAGGATCTCCGCAGATGCGGATTTTGGTCGGCTCAAGGGAAAGTCGCAGATGCGGAAGTGGGGACCGCACCTGCGGAATCGCAGGTGCGGAAATGGAGGCACAGGTGAGGGTTGGCCCAGTTAATGAAATCCCGCAGGTGCGGTAGTAGTGACCGCATGAGCGGTCCGCATGTGCAAGAAATAGGACCCTAGGTGTGAATAGCCTGGGCAGAAAGTATATAAGTTGGACTTAGCGAAATTTAGTCTTCTCTTCACATTTTTTCATACGGGTTTCAAGCTTTTGGAGGGTTTTTGAAGAGGGAGACCAAAGTTCTTCATTGAGGTAAGGTTTTTGGACTTTATAACTCGAATATATGTGATTAAGAGCTAATTAGTGATGTTAAATTGGGAATAATCAGTGTAAAAAGGGATAATTAGCGCTTAAGATTAAGAGACCTTGTAAGGGTTATTTGAGGAGTCATTTGGACTCCGATTTCAGCATTCTTTATATGTATAGACTCGTGAGAGGATGAGAATCATTTTGGTGTAAGGTTTATCGAGTTCCGAGATGTAAGCCCGAGTGTCAGTTTTATGCCAAGTTCGGGAATTGTGCCTAATGTTGATATTTTTCTATTGGGTTTCATCTCCCTAGCGTATTTCATGTGATAAATCTGATTTTGATAGATTCAGAGCATTCGGGAGCCGACTTGAGGGGCAAGAATATTGCGGAGTAGCTTTTCGGGCTAGTTTGAGGTAAGTAATGACTTTAAATCCTGTCCTGAGGGTATGAAACCCCGGACTTTGCATCATTTCAATGTTTTGGAGTGACATACACACTAGATGACGAGTGTGAAGCGTGCACGAATTGGGAAATTAGAAATTGGTTCTTCCCGAGGCAACTATTGAGTTGAAAAAATTCTTTTAAATCATATGATAAATAGTATTTCTATGTTTTTGATATATTTGGATTGTAAGCCACGTTTGGGGCCTCGTGCCGATCTTTTTAGACCAATTGGGGGCTATTTTCTAATATTCCTCACGTAGTAATTATGATTTACACTCAGTCTTTCTTGTTAAATTGTTTGACACTCAGATTTGTTGATATTATTATTCCTGAAATAAAATAATGTTTTGGGTCGAGAACCTCGTTATTTATGGCCCGAGTGGCATTTTGAGAGTGTCTGACTGAGTGAGGCCGAGAGCCAATACTGTGAGGATATTTATGATATAAGAGAGAGGCCGAGAACCAGAGTAATTATTGCCATGACTTGGTTGTTTATAGCGCTTGGCCTGTAGGAGCTCCTCCGGAGTCTGTACACCGCCAGTGAGCGCTGGTACCTACTGAGTGCGAGTTCCGAGTGCCGAGGGACGAGTGATTGGGAGGTATGAGTGAATGTCTGGTGATGAGTGACTGTTACTGAGTGTTGGTGAGGTGTTGAGTGACTGATTATGAGTGATGATTTGTCCCGAGGGGCGGTTTATAATGATATTTTGCTGAGTTTTTTATTATGATTCATTTCATCTTTTATACTGAGATTTTTTGGAATTTTATTGAGAAACATTGGAAATCATACTTGTTCAAAGAATTTTTACGGAAACTGGTTTTTAAACACATGGACTAAATGTATACATTGTTAAGACTCAGTATTTTACTATTTGTGAATTGATATCTTGTTACTGTGTGTTTCTTACCGTCAGACTTGATTTATTTTCATTACTCCTTGCACCTCTGTGTACAGATCCAGGTACTGGTACTGAGCAGTAGCCATCTGAGTCTGTACGACATCAGCATTTGGGATTTTGAGGTAGTTGTCCAGCGTCCACAACATCTCCATTTCCCTTCCCTCATTTTGTACTTAGAATTTTGTTTTGAGGCATTATATTATGACATTAGCAGTATTAGTATTACTCTCAGATGCTCGTGATCTGTTGACTCCAGTTATGGGGAATGGTTATAGATTGTTAGCTTATTTATCCTGTTTAAAGATTTAGAAAATTATATACTTGATATGAGGAACGTTATTAGTGATTTGGGAAATATTTACTAAAGGAAATATGTAATTATGCGATAGTGGATAGCCTAGTTCCACGATAGGCGCCATCACGACCAGTTAGGATTTGGGGTCGTGACAAGTTGGTATCAGAGCCCTAGGTTACATAGGACTCAACGGTCATGAGCAGGTTTATAAGAGTATTTCGGATCGGTACGGAGATGTCTGTACTTATCTTCGAGAGGCTATAGATTTCTTAGGAAAAATCTCATTTTCTTGAAGTCTGTCGTTCCATTCTATTGATTCTGGAAATCTAAACTCTTGTTGTTTCATTCTCTCATAGATGGTGAGGACACGTGCTACGGATCAGGGTGACCAGACACCAACTAGACCCACGAGAGGTCGCGGCCATGGTAGAGTTAGGGGACCAGCCCGTGCAGTAGCCGAGACAGTACTAGTGGATCCCCCTACTATTCAGGATCATGTTCTCGTCGCGGGTGCCCTAGCGGGACAAGCTCAGGCACCGGCAATGCTCATTGTCATTCCGGGTCTTCAGGATACCCTGGCTCAGATCTTGTCAGTATGTACTAGCTTGGCTCAGTAAGTTGTTGTGTCTACTACTGCTGCTACATCTCAGGCCGGGGAAGGCACTCCGACTCCAGCTGCCCGGACACCTGAGCAGGTTGTACATGGCCTTTAGACACCGGGGGAAATCCCAGCCCAGCCGGTTGCTCCAGTTCAGGACTATGTGGTCCCATCTATGCCCGAGGATGAGAAACGCATGCTGGAGAGGTTCAGGAGACTTCAGCCTCCGACTTTCAGCGGCATAGAGGGTGAGGATGCCCAGGGTTTTCTGGATAAGTGTCAGAGGATACTCCGTACTACTGGGATTCCGGAGACCAGTGGGGTCTCGTTTGCTACATTTTAGTTTGCTGGTGCTTCTTTCACTTGGTGTGAGGCATTTGAGAGTCGTAGGCCTGTTGGTTCAGCACCCCTCACTTGGTAGCATTTCTTCACTATCGTTTTGGAGAAGTATGTTCCTTAGTCCCACAGAGAGGAGAAGTGCATGCAGCTTGAGCAGCTTCGCCAGGGAGAGTTGTCTGTTACACAGTACGAGATGCGGTTTTCTGAGTTGGCTCGGCATTCCACTAAGTTAGTCCCTACTGATAGGGAGAGGATCAGGAGGTTCTTTGATGGCCTCACGTATCAGCTCCGGATTTTGATGACTAGGGAGAGGGTGTCAGGTGCCACATTCGAGCAGGTTGTTGACATTGCTCCGTATATTGAGTCAGCTCGCAGGTAGGAGTGAGAGGGGAGGGAGGCCAAGAGGCTTCGGGGATCAGGTAGCTTCAGTCGTGCTCCTTCCAGAGGGCAGTTTCAGCACAGTAGAGGCCGTCCATTTAGACCTCCTCATCCATTTCGCCCATCTTATAGTGGCGCATCTTCTGGGCAAGGTACCCGCAGCTCTCATCCGGGATGTTCTTCCTTTTGTGCCCTTCCAGCTCAGAGTTCCTTCAGAGCATCATCTTTCTAGTGTTTTTCTATGCATGGTTCATCCGGTAGCTATCCTAGTGGCAGGGGTTCCCTTCAGTCCCCATCTCCAGCTCCAGGATGTTGCTCTAAGTGTGGGGATTTTGGACATGTATGGAGGCAGTGTCCTCGTCGTCCTGGTAGCTCATCTCAGTAGAGGGGTCAGCCCTCGACATCAGCTCCAGTCACTACACCACCTACCCAGGCAGTCAGGGGTGGTGGTCAGTCAGCTAGAGGCCGCCCTAGAGGGGGTGGTCGGGCAGGTGGAGGCCAGCCATGTAACTATGCACCCCTAGCTAGGCCTGATGCCATGGCCTCCGATGCGGTGATCACGGGTATTATCTCAGTCTGTCACAATGATGCTTTGGCTTTATTTGACCCTGGTTCCACATACTCTTATGTTTCGTCATATTTTTCTCACTTTCTAGGTATGCCCCGTGAGTCTTTAGTTACGTCTGTTCATGTGGCGACTCCGGTGGGCGATACTATTATGGTGGACCATGTATACCGGTCGTGTGTGATATCTATTAGGGGTCTGGAGACCCGTGTAGACTTGTTGTTGCTCAGCATGGTTGATTTTGATGTGATATTGGGCATGGATTGGTTATCCCCATGTCATGCTATTCTTGATTGTCATGCTAAGACTGTGACCCTGGCTATGCCCGGAGTGCCGAGAGTTTAGTGGAGAGGGTTTATTGAGTATGTGCCTAGCAGAGTGATTTCTTACTTGAAGGCTCAGCGTATTGTTGAGAAGGGATGTGAATCTTATCTGGCTTTTGTGAGGGATGTTAGTAGTGAGACTCCTTCTGTTGATTATGTTCCTGTGGTCCGTGATTTTCCAGACGAATTCCTTGCAGACCTTCCAGGCATGCCACCTGACAGGGACATTGATTTTGGTATTGACTTGGTGCGAGGCACCTAACCTATCTCTACTCCACCTTATCGTATGGCACCAGAGGAGTTGAAGGAATTGAAAGAGCAGCTTCTGGAACTCCTAGATAAGGGGTTCATTCGGCCTAGTGTGTCACCTTGGGGTGCGCCGGTGTTTTTTGTGAAGAAAAAAGATGGTTCCATGCACATGTGTATCGATTATCGGCAGCTGAACAAGGTTACGGTGAAGAACCTGTATCATTTGCCCCGTATTAATGACTTGTTTGACCAGCTTCAGGGAGCTAGAGTGTTCTCCAAGATTGACTTGAGGTCCGGGTATCATGAGTTGAAGATTCGGGATTCTGACATTCCGAAGACGACTTTCAGGACCAGATATGGCCCCTATGAGTTCCTTGTTATGTCATTTGGGCTGACCAATGCCCCAGCAGCCTTTATGCACCTGATGCATAGCGTGTTTCGGCCTTGTCTTAATTCTTTTGTCATTGTGTTCATTGATGACATCCTGGTGTATTCTCGTAGCCAGGAGGAGCATGCTCAGCATTTGAGGGTTGTGTTGCAGAGGTTGAGGGAGGAGAAACTTTATGAAAAATTCTCCAAGTGTGAGTTTTGGCTTGGTTCAGTAGCGTTCTTGGGGCACGTGGTGTCCAGTGAGGGTATTCAGGTTGATCCGAAGAAGATTGAGGCAATGCAGAGTTGGCCCAGACCGTCCTCAGCTATAGAGATTAGGAGCTTCCTTGGTTTGGTGGGCTATTACCGTCGCTTTGTGGAGGGGTTCTCTTCTATTTATACCCTTGACCAGATTGACACAGAAGGGTGCTCCATTCAGATGGTCTGATGAGTGTGAGGAGAGCTTTTAGAAGTTCAAGTCAGCATTAACCACAACTCCGGTATTGATTTTGCCTACTGGTTCAGGTTCTTATACAATCTACTGTAATGCTTCTAGAGTTTGCTTGGGAGCAGTACTGATGTAGGATGGTAGGGTTATTGCCTACCATCTAGACAGTTGAAGGTGCATGAGAAGAATTATCCAGTGCACGATCTTGAGTTAGTTGCCATTGTTCATGCCTTGAAGATTTGGCGTCGTTATTTGTATGGGGTGCAGTGTGAGGTTTTCACCGATCATCGTAGTCTCCAGCATCTGTTGAAGCAGAAGGACTTGAATTTGCGTCTGAAGAGATGGTTAGAGCTTCTCCAGGATTATGACCTCACTATTTTGTATCATCCGGGGAAGGCCAATGTAGTGGACGATGCCCTGAGTCGCAGAGCTGAGAGTTTGGGGAGTCTATCCTACCTTTCAGCAGTAGAGCAATCTTTTGCACTTGATGTTCAAGCTTTAGCGGTTCAATTGGTGAGATTGGATTTGTCAGAGCCTCCGCGGGTATTAGCTAGTGTGGCTTCCAGGTCTTCTCTTTACGATCATATTACAGCACGCCAATATGATGACCGACACTTTTTAGTTCTCTAGGACAGGGTCCGTCGAGCTAATTCCAGGGATGTGACTATTGGTGATGACAGGGTTATGAGGATGCAGAGCCGTATCTGTGTGCCCAATGTGGATGGGCTTCGAGAATTGATATTAGCAGAGGTCCACAGCTCGTTATATTCCATCCATAGGTGAAGATGTATCAGGATCTGAGACAGTAGTATTGGTGGAGGCGGATGAAGAGAGACATTGTTGAATATGTAGCACAGTGTCTCAACTAGCAGCAGGTCAAGTATGAGCACCAGAGACCATGTGGATTACTTCAGAGGTTAGATATTCTGGAGTGGAAGTGGGATCGGATCACCATGGACTTTGTAGTTGGGCTTCCACGGACTCCGAATGGGTTTGATGCTATTTGGGTCATTGTGGATCAGCTGACCAAGTATGCGCACTTCATTCCTGTCAGTATTACTTATACTCCGGAGCGGTTAGGTGGGATCTACATCAGGGAAATTGTCTGATTGCATGGGGTTCCAGTTTCTATCATTTGTACTCTGTCCACATCTCAGATTTGGAGGGTCGTGCAGAGGGTTTTGGGTACTCAGGTAGAGTTGAGCACAACATTTCATCCTCAGACCGACGAGAAGTCGGAGCGGACTATTCAGATTTTAGAGGACATATTACGTGCCTGTGTGATTGATTCTGGGGGTTCATTGGACCAGTTTCTACCACTCGTGAGTTTGCATATAATAATAGCTATCAGTCGAGTATTCAGATGGCCCGTATGAGGCTCTATATGGTAGGAGGCGTAGATCTCTGGTTGGTTGGTTTGAGCCGGGTAAGGCTAGGCTATTAGGCACAGATTTGGTTCAGGATGCGTTGGAGAAGGTGAAGTTGATTCAGGAGTGACTTCGTACGGCGCAGTCTAAACAAAAGAGTTATGTGGACCGAAAGGTCCGGGATGTATCTTTCATGGTGGGAGAGAAGGTACTTCTGAAGATGTCACCCATGAAGGGTGTTATAAGGTTCGGGAAGAAGGGAAAGCTGAGTCCCCGGTTCATTGGGCCTTTTGAGGTACTTTAGAGGGTTGGAGAGGTGGCTTAAAGACTTTCCTTGCCACCCTGCTTGTCGAGTGTTCATCTGGTATTCCATGTGTCGATGCTCTGGAAGTATATTGGTGACCCGTCTCATGTTTTAGACTTCAGCACAGTTCAGCTCGAGGGTGATATGTCATATGAGGTAGAGCCAGTGGCCATTTTGGGTCGTCACGTCAGAAAGTTGAGGTCTAAGGATATAGCTTTAGTGAAGGTGCAGTGGAGAGGTCAACCAGTGGAGGAGGCTACTTGGGAGAGCGAGCAGGAGATACGGAGCAAATATCCTCACTTGTTTGAGACTACAGGTATGTTTCTAGACCCGTTCGAGGACAAACGTTTGTTTAAGAGGGGGAGAATGTAACCATCCGACCGGTCGTTCCGTAGAATCTGCATTATTATTATTATTGTTTTTGCCTTGTCATGCATTGGTTATACTGTTTATGATATGTTGGAGTCGGTTGGCTCGGGTTCGAAATGTTTGTAGTGAGAATTGAGACACTTAGTCTCTAAAAGTAGCTTTATAGTTGAAAAAGTCAACTGGGAGTTGACCTATTGGAAAACGATCTCGAAATGCAGATTTTATGGCTCGGATAGCTTCGTTAGGTGATTTGGGACTTAAGAGTGTGTTCGGAATGTAAGTTTGATGGCCGGTGTAGAATTAGGCTTGAATTGGCGAAAGTTAGTTTTTGGCAATTTTCGGTCGGCAATGGAAAATGGGTTGTCGGGGTTGGAATGGAATTCCGGAAGTTGGATCAGGTTCGTAATGTCATTTTGGATATGTGTGAAATTTCAGGTCAATCGGAGGTGTTTTGGATGGCATCGGCATCATTGGTGGAATTTAGAAATTTCAAAGTTCATAGGCTTGAATTTGATGTGATTTTGGTGTTTTGATGTTATTTTGGATGTTCTGAGGGTGCGACTAAGTCCCGATGATAATTTATAGCTTGTTGGTATTTTTGGTTGGGGCCCCGAGGGGCTCGGGATTGATTTCGGATGGTTAACATGGATTTTTGGACCTGGAATGTGCAGCATCATCTGCTGGTGTTCATTTTGCTGGTGTGACCATACCTCCGGATGGAGAATCGCAGGTGCGGCCCGTAGAAGCGGAAAGGATCCTCACAGATGCGGATTTTGGTCGGCTGAAGGGAAAGTCGTAGATGCGGAAGTGGGAACCGCACCTGCGGAGTCGCAAGTGCGGAAATGGAGGCGCGGGTGTGGGGTTTGGTCCAGTTAATGAAATCCCGCAGGTGCGGTAGTAGTGACCGCAGGAGCGGTCCACATGTTCGAGAAATAGGATCGCAGGTGAGATAAGCGTGGGCAGAAAGTATATAAGTTGGACTTAGCGAATTATAGTCTTCTCTTCACCATTTTTCATACGGATTTCAAGCTTTTGGAGGGTTTTTGAAGTGGGAGACCAAGGTTATTCATTGGGGTAAGGTTTTTGGATTTTATAACTCGATTATATGTGATTAAGACCTAATTAGTGGTGTTAAATTGGGAAAAAATAGTGTAAAAAGGGATAATCAGGGCTTGAGATTAAGAGACCTTCTAAGGGTGATTTGAGGGGTCATTTGGACACCGATTTCAGCGTTCTTTATATGTATAGACTCGTGAGAGGATGAGGATCATTTTGGTGTAAGGTTTATCGAGTTCCAAGATGTGGGCCCTGGCGTAGTGTAACGACCCGGTCTGTCGTTACGTGAAACCTGTATTATAATTATTATTATTGACTTATTATAGATTGGTTATTCTATTATTAATGTGTTAGAGTTGATAGGCTTAGAAACGGAATGGTTAAATGAGAATTCAGGCACTTAGTCCTTAAGAATAGCCTTAAAATGGGAAAAGTCAACTAAGAGTTGACTTATTGGTAAACGACCTCGGAATGCGGATTATTATGGCTCGGATAGCTTCGTTAGGTGATTTGAGATTTAGGAGTATGTTCAGAATACTTTTGTGATGTCCAATGTAGAATTAGGCTTGAATTGACGAAAGTTGGAGATTTAGAAGTTCTTAGGCTTGAATTCGACGTAAATTTGGTGTTTTGGTGTTGTTTTGAGTGTTCCGAATGTTCGACTAAGTTCAAGTTATGTAATGGAACTTGTTATTATGTTCGTACGGGATCCCGAGGAGCTCGGATGAGTTTCGTATAGGTTTTGTTGCGTTGTGCTCGTTTTCTTATGCTTCATCGTCATTTCTTCAAGTATAAATGAAATTATATTGAACAAATGAGTTCTGATTACTGCTTTGAATGCAGTATTGGATCCGTATCGTAATTACAGACCCGTAGCAAAAAGAATCGTCAAATTTGGACATCGTATAAGGATTTTATGGCCATTTTACCAAGGTTGCCCAGATTTTTCAGGTTAATGACGAAATTACCCCTGCCGGCGTATTAAAAACCTGCACTATTTGCAAATCTTAAAACCTACATATCTCCTTCATTATAAGGTCAAATTGAGTGATTCAAAAGACTAAATTGATTAGAATTTCACAAGAAATCCATTGGGGGCAGTAAAACGCGTGAACAATATATATATAACGAGCAGTGCGAGTTTTCTTCCAATTTTTTACCGAGGAGAAGCTTTTTGGGCGATTTTTGAAAGAGAAAATCAGTGGGTATCATAGAGGTAAGCAATTTTATTATTAAAACTCATTTATGGGTAATTATAGACCATAACCCCAGCCTTTAATTCATGAAAAATAGTAGAAAAATAGGATTTTGGGGCATGAGAATATGAGACCTTCAAGGGTCAATTTGAGGGGTCAAACAGACTCCGATTTCAGTGTTCTTTATATGTACGGACTCGTGGGAAGATGAAGAACACTTTTATGTAAATATTTCTGAGTTTCGGGACGCGGGCACGGAGGTCGGGTTTTGACCGGTTTCAGATTTTTGAGTTAAATTCGATATTTTTCAATTGGAATTTATTTCTTAAGCACATATTGATGATAAAAATATGAAATTGGTAGATTTGGAGCGTTCGGAAGTTTATTTGAAAGGCAAAAGCATTGCGGAGTAGTTTCGGGTTAGTTTTGAGGTAAGTAATATCTTGAAATCATGTCCTGAGGGTATGAAACCCCGGACTATGCACCCTTTTACGGGTTTTGAACTGGAAAGATTGAAACTTTGGAAATATCTCCGTATTTAGGTGACCATTGAGTTGCTAAACCAATTTTTAAGCTTATTCTTAATTAGTATTTATATATTATGATATGTTTTGGGCTGTAAGCCATGTTTGGGGCCTAGTGCCGATTTGTTTACCCCTTGGGGGACTATTTTACTATGTTTCCTCACTTGATATGTTGTGAATTACACTCAGTCGTTTCCTGATAAATGGTTATGACACTCAGAGTATTTTGATACTATTTATTAAAAAAAATGAAACACTGTTTTGGGTTGAGAACCCGGTTTGTTTATGACCTAAGGGCTAATTGAAAGTGTCTGACTGAGTGATGTGAGGAGGCTTCCAGGACTTATGAGAGAGGTGAGGAGGCTTCCAGGCCTTATGAGTGATGTGAGGAGGCTTCCAGGCCTTATGAGAGAGGTGAGGAGGCTTCCATGTATTATGAGTGATGTGAGGAGGCTTCCAGGACTTATGAGAGAGGTGAGGAGGCTTCCAGGCCTTATGAGTGATGTGAGGATGCTTCCAGGCCTTATGAGTGATGTGAGGAGGCTTCCAGGCCTCATTAGAGAGATGATAAGGCTTCTAGGCCTTATGTTATTATTGCGCTTGGGCTGTAGGAGCCCCTCCGGAGTCTGTAACACACCCCCAGTGAGTGCCAATACCGATTGAGTGATGATGATTGCCTGCGGGGCTGATACTGAGTGATGCAAACTGAATGATGATTGATACTGAGTGATTGAGGGAATGCCTGAGGGCATCTGTTATGAGAAGTGATTTTTGCCCAAGGGGCACTTTTATAATGATTTTTCTATGTTTCAAACTATGATTCACTTCGTTTTCAAACTAAGTCTTACTGAGGATTTCACTGAGATATATTGATATATACTTGTTTTCAAGGGATTTCTGAAAACTTATTTCGAACTTATGAATTTGCTGAACACTACTTGGTGACTTGATTTTTTACTGGTTGTGGTGAATGGTGTATCTGATTTTGTGCTTTATATTTCTCAGACTGTGATTTCTTTTCATTACTACTGAGTTGGCGTACTCATAAAGACTCCCTGTGCCTCTGTGCACAGATCCAGGTACCGATTTGGAGCAGTAGCTGCCTCGTGCGTTAGCAGTAGTCACGGGATTTCGAGGTAGTTGTCCAGCGTCCACAGCTTCTCTATTTCCCCTCCTTGTTTA
>ML276855.1:0-18708 GCA_005239495.1 Nicotiana undulata
TATTATTGTTCGTTGGCTTGCCTGACCTCGCCGTTAGGCGCCATCACGACCTGGACCGGTTTTTGGTCGTGACAATTATATCCTAAAATTAATAGAATTAGAAGGCTAATGTCTAGAATTCCGGTTATATCTTTTATCGTGAGTTATTATACTTAACATTAAAAGGTTATTTTTATAAATCAATATTTTATTTATATTTTTATAATAATTAGTCTCTGTGTACGTGCGTTGCACGCAAAAATATATATGCGTGTGTTGCGGATATATTCGGATATTTTAGCAAACATATGGTGTAGTCTCTTAAAGTGCAAAATCCAGTTTTAGTGGCTAGGAAAAGGTCTAATAGTAAGAGTACGAGATATGTGGATTAGGCGCAAGTAAGAGATTAGTATTTTTCGTATATAAAAGTTTGATAATTAAATTAAACAAATTCGGCCAATTATGGTCTTATGCCAATTATGTCCTCCAAGGCTCCAACCATTCGTCTCTGTGTAATCTACTAAAGAGACAAAAGTATAACTATTTAATAAAAAATAAAATCAAGAACAAGATCGATTATAGTTAAAATATGTCGGAACCCAAGTAAAGGCAACTCTTAAAGTTGCATCTTGAGATTACCATTTAATATACTGAAGACTTGTTAACTCAGAAGAAATTTAATGTCAACGTCAGAAGTAGTCACTCATCTCCATGGAATTACCATCACGTGAATTACATGTGCTCGATCGAGAAAATCCATTCACGTATGTGTAGAGCATAAATATTTGAAGCCAACAAAAGTTATCCAAAATATTCATTTTGATTATTTCTGTCAAAATAAATTTCCAGTAAATACATTAAGCAATTAAGCAGTTTAACAAAAGAATCTGAATAAGTACATCAAATATATTATGAATAATGTCCATCGCTCATCAAGAAATTAAACACACTACTTAAACAAGAATAAACATAACGTAAAATAAAGTATACCTTAGAAAAAATAACGGGAGCTATACTCCCGAAGGCGTTGAACGTAGAAAATTACAGCGTAAAGCTATACATTATTAAAAGCAAAGGTGAATACAATTTGTATTCAACAAGAACTACTACAATTGTCACTTTTGGAGAGGGATTCAAAGTTCTAAATGTTCTGTGAGAATAAAATGTGTCAATAAACTCTATGTAGATATGGTAATAGGGCGTCAAAAGTATTTTGTTTCATATGAAATTATGTTTAGAATTCTACATATATAGGTTTAAAAAGATGAAATCGATACCTATTTGAATGAACGAAGGATTCACATTCCAAAACAAATTAAATGACTCTTAGTACTAAAAATTATCCAAATATAATTAGGTTACTATCCTCTACCATGCATAGTGGTAGCAGTAAAACGATTATGTCACGACCCAAATTCCCAACCTAGAGATTGTGATGGCGCATAACATCATACTTGCTAGCAGAGGCGGATTCAGGAATCGGAGGTTGCGGGTGCCACTACTTTATGCATATAGTATATGAGGGGTGAAATATATATATATATATATATATATNCTGGCACCCACACCATCTTTGTTTAGTTTGGGTGCCATCAATTCAATATATGGTTATTTAATAGATATATTAAATACATAGTAAATATTTTACCGAAGCGAGCGGGTGCCGTGGCACCCCGAACCCATAAGGTAGATCCGCCCCTGCTTGCTAGGCAAGCCAATGTTAGTTATTGATTCGCTAATTTTCTTGATTATTTACTTCAGCATAAACTAATGAATTTAAAGTGATCTTAACTGAAACAATTTCCAACAATATGAAAATAAAATAATAATATTAACCAATTAAATTAAACGAACCGCGAACTAATTATATAAATAATACCAAAACTACCCCAGGGTCTGGTGTCACAATCCACGAACGACTAAAGAATACTACAAATAAATGTCTGAAAGAAATAGTGTATTGTTCTGAATGACATAAAAACAGTGTATGTAAAAATAAGAGAAGACTCTCGGATATCTACGAGCGCCGGCAGATGTACCTCGTGTCTCCAACGAAATCGGGTAGTCGTCCTAGTATCGTCTACTGCTGAATGGTACCTGGATCTGTGCAAAAAGAGCACAGAGTGTAGTATCAGTACAACTGATCCCATGTACTGAGTAAGTGCCGAGCCTAACCTCGGCGAAGTAGTGACGAGGCTAAGGTTGAGCTGTTAACAATATAATAGACAACAATAAATAATAATAAAACATGAAAGAAATCTAAACAAATAATTAAGTGAATAAATAAATGTTGTAACGAATTTAACATAACTCGCTGTTTTTCTTTTTTCAGATCTCAGCCATAACAAATTCTAAAATAAATTCCCAACTTTAAAACTTTAATTTTTAATTAAAAATAGTGCCAAAAAAATATATATGGAGAATAGTAAATAAATACTTAAGCTTTTCAAAACCTTTATTTTCTTATTCTTTAAAAATCAATAAAATATAAATGTCCTCCTCCCTTATCGCTCCTTGTTGCGGCGTGCAACCCGCTCCCACCTGTCCTCCCTTATTACTCCTCCCAAAATTTATCACCCTTATTACTCCTGTTGCGGCGTGCAACCCGATCCCACATGCCACCCTTATCACTCCTTGTTGCGGCGTGGAACCCGATCCCACATGTCCACCCTTATCACTCCTTGTTGCGGCGTGCAACCCGCTCCCACCAGACATTCCATATCAATTTATTCATAAATTTCACAATTCAGGCCAAGCTTTTCACAATATTTTTGTCTCAATAATTATAAATAATAAATCGTATTTTTCTCATAATTTCATCAATATCCTCTCAACCAGGAAACCAACAGGAACATAAAAATACATATATATTTATTTCGTAAAACGATGCCCAACTCCTCAACTGTTTTATTTCACAGGAAAATCAACTCAAACAACCAATATTCTACCAAAGCAATCACAACAATATCTAACCACAAATTACAAAGGTCAAATAATCATGGGGAAAAAAATAATGAACATATAACAAGTAAAACAATAATCAAATAAGTGGGGAACGGGAAAGGGATCATGTATAACAAACAAATTTTGGGTGGTGCATAAGTACTCGTCACCTCACATATACATCACACCCATGCTTTTCACATAACAAACAAGTGGGGGTGCCTATTCCCTCAAGCTAAGGTTAGACCAAACACTTAACTCAATTCCGCAGGTCACTCACTGCTAAATTATGGCTTTTCCTTTTGAATTCTCCTCTAAATTGCTCGAATCTAATAAAAATTAACTTAATATCATTAACTAATGCTAAAGGAATTAACTTTATTGAAAAATATATTTTTTCCTAAGTTTTCTCAACAAAAAAAAAAGTGAAAACCCGACCCGGGCCCGCTTGGTCTAAACTCGGGGTTCGGACCAATTTACGTTTACCCATTCACCCACGAACCCAAATATGCTATTAGTTTTGAAATCCGGCCTTAATTTGACATAAAAATTCGATTTTTATAAAATTTCCTAATTTAACCCAAACCCTCAATTTTACCATAAAAATTCTTTGTTTTTAGGTTGAAATCTTGTTAAAAGTTATTAAGGATCAAAAGGAATTAGTTAGGAATCACTTACCTATAATTTGGAGAAGTTTGAATCTAAAAGTGCACTTGGTTGACAATTTAGACCGATTTTCAAAGTGGCTTATGAAAATTGCCAAATTTCCTTCACTGTTCCGTTTAGGTCACTTTCAATTCCTCGATGTTCCCTTTTGCCAAATCTAAAAGTGTTCTGCATATGTGTGTTTGTATTTAAGTGAAAGAATGAGAGATTTGGCCCCTGCTTTTAAAAGTGTTTTGCATATGTGTGTTCTGCATATGTGTGTTATATCTGAATTCTAATTGTATAACTTATAGGTATTATACAATCTAAACGTGATTGTATTTTGTCAAATTACCTGTTAATGTTTAGCATTAAATTTTATTTAACTACCTTATAAAATACTCCTTTCAAACCTGTGTGAATAGTTTTAAAACTTAGTAAAAAAAATCAGGTTTTCTTTTTGTGACGGGCAGCAGAAACAGAAGGAAAAAAAATCAGCAGCTTTTGTTTTTGTATGTGTGTAAAACATTTCGTGGCCTATCCGAAACTCATCCGAGCCCTCGAGGCTCCAAACCAAATATGCACGCAAGTCTAAAAACATCATACGTACTTGTTCGTGCGATAAAATCATGAAAATAACATGTAAATCTATGAATTAAACATCAAAACTCATTATTTTCATCAACAACTCTTAAGGTTCATAATTTCTCAACCGGATATCCGAATCACGTCATACGAACTCCGTTTTTCACGACCCGATACCAATGGTTTTAAATATTATATCTTTTCTTTAATTCATAAATATTTCAGCAAAATAATTTATTTCAAAAATTGATTTCTAAGGCTTGGGACCTCGGAATTCATTTCCGGGCATACGCCCGAGTCTCATATTTTACTGCGGACCTCCCGGGATCTTCGGAACACGGATCCGGGTAAGTTTACTCAAAATGTTGACCAAAGTCAATTTTTAACAAATTTAAATTCTAAAAATCCCTATTTTCATATTTTCACATAAAAGCTTTTCGGTTTCACGCCCGGACTGCACACGCAAATCGAGGTATTTAATTTATATCTTTTTTATGGCTTTTAAGCATAGATCGGAGTTTAATTTTATAAAATGACCCCTTGGGTCATCACAGATTAGGTCCGAAAAAAATATACCAAAATTTTAAAGTTAGTGAATGTGTAGTTTAAATCGAAAAAGAATTTTATCTTTGAGTTATTTAAATTTTTATCCTTAAATTATACAAATATTTAAGGGCATAAAAGTCGATCAATGTTTGAGGATATTTTAGTCGTTCAATATTTAGCATAAATTATTCGTGCTTTTATAATAATATAGATAAATAGATAGATAGACAGATAGATAGATATAGATAGATAGATCAATATAGAAAGATAGATATTAGTCTATATAGGCGTGCGTTGCCACGTCGTCTATATAATTATTGTCATTTAGTAGAATTATGTAAGAAATAGTTATATTTTTTACCGTATTAATATTCAAAATAAATTTAGTTGAGCTATAAAATAGAAACTAAAGTAATGAAAATCTAACAGTATAAACTTCAATTTGCTCTCATTCATCAAATTAATGCTAGAAGGCATGTGGTTGCTCCCTAGGTATAGTTTGTCGCTTGTATCCTCTCTATCTTTGTTTTACACTGAATACGATTGGTTAGAAAGACTTATAAAGATAAGAGTATATTTCTTTAATTAGTTGTTTATATACTATATGTAAATTCCGAAAAGACTTGTACATATAATAAGTCTTTTGTGCATTAAAAACTCATCAACTACTTACTCGAGGAGGTGATTTATGTTTTTAAAAGATATAAAACTCCATAAATTACGAAGGTATAATAAATTCTACTGCGTGTAAGAACCTTTAAATTCTAAATAATTGGTTCTATGTAAACTTTTAAGCTTTGAAGATGAATAATATAATTTTGGTTGGTTTAGTCAAAGCTTTAAGCTTTTGATTTGGCTTTTTTCCTCCCTATTTCAGATATAATGACTCAATTTTTTTTTTCGAGTAGCAACAAAATCACACAAAAACTTAGATAGTCATAGAATCTCCGTAACAACAATGCACAAAATTTGATCCTATTTATTTAGCTAGTGTTTGGCCATAGATTTTCAAATTTGTTTTGAAAAATCTGATTTGAGTGAAGTTTGATTTGAAGATGAAAATGTGTTTGGACATCAGTTTTCAAACACATATTTCCCAAAATTATTTTGGAAAAACATGAAACATGATTTATACCCACAAGTTCTAAAAACTATCACAAATATCCAACAATACCATTATCAATAACATTCATTATATTATAACAAACTATAATTCTGAACATAAATAAATTTGGCACAAAATTATCATTTTTATAATGAACAACATGATACACTATCAAATGACCGAGAAGACGAAGCAACATTGTTAAAAAATAATAAATGGTGGACTCTTTTATAATACAAAAATTTAGGGTAATTTTTAAGAAATATAATAGTGATGCTGGTTTTGGGTTTTTGGATTTGGGATTTGGGATTCTGCCAAAATATAGGTAAAATTTACGACGAAAACTGTGTTTGTCAAATAAAATCCAAATTTATTTTTGCAAATTTTTTGGCCAAACGGGTCCTTAGAAAGAGACTCCCCTGAGAAACATATGATCCCGAATTGCCAAATAATCAAAATAGCGTAAAAACGCAAGAGGAAAAAAAATATTTTACTTTTCGCTGCACATGCTATTAGTAAGAAAGATTCTTTTTCTTTTCAAAATATTTGCATTTCCTGATGGGGTGTTATGATCTGCAATCTTTGCGGTTGAAATTTAAATACTTTAACAGGTAAAAGTTAAGATAAGTTGATAGATAATGTTAATAATTATGACACATGATCTTTCAATTCAATTAAGAATTTGAGGAAACAACTTTCTATAAAGATATATTTGACGTTATTTCTACAGTATAAATTTGAACATTTTTCTTAGTTAACCTTACAAAATTAACAATGATATTTTTTATTACTGACTTGGCAGCATCGCTAATTAAATTTGTTGTGTGATGCAAACAATCAAATGTAATTTTTCTTATAGTGCATTATGTTAGATAGAGAAAATATAAAAATTACCTGTAATCATTGTTCTTCAAGCAAGGAGAGGGGCATTTTCTACGGCTATATAATCTCTAATAATATATAAAATTAAAAAATTTCCAAATTAGACCAATATTACAAGGATAAAAATAAAATAAAATCACAATAGAAAAAGAGGTTAAACTCTATGTATGCAAGTTGATTATATGCTTATGTAGCATCTTAGGTAAATAGAAGAAAGAGAGGAAATTATGGAAGTGCCTTTCAATTCAAGTACGATCAACTTTATAGGGCCTACTTTTCACGTTTGTCTAGCTTAAATCGAAAAAGAATTTTAACATTAAGTAATTTACACTTAAATTCTTAAATTATACAAATATTTAAGGGCATAATAGTTGATGGGTATTTCAAGAATATTTTAGTCGTTCTATATTTACCATAAATTATTGGTGCTTTTATAATAATATAAATAAATAAATATAAATAGATAAATATAGATAAATATAAATAATGTGTATAATTTGTAGAAAAAAAAGTGTGGGTAAATAGCAAACTTTACAATAAATAAGTTTAAAAAATTGTATCCCATAAAAAGTTGAATATCTTCGAGTGGGCCGTTTGTTCCTCCCCTCCAGGTCTCCACAGCGAGCTTCAGTAATCCCCTCAAAAACCAAGATCTTAGGAAAAAAGAAGAAAAGAAAGAACTCCTTCAGCCCTAAACTTTGGTCTCAACAATGGTGGATGGGTCGAGAGACGTGGATGTGGAGAAGCTAATCTCCTTCAGCAAAGATCTCGTTCAGTTCTTGAAGGACGACAAAGATGCCGGCTTCTTGAAACAGTGTTTGGAGCAATCTAATGCCGTTCAATTACAGTGCCTTTCTGAATATCAAACCCTTCGGAGTTCCACTCAAGGTAAAAATCCTTTCTTTTTGCTCAAAGATTGTCCAATTGGGTTTGATAATTCTGCTTACATGGAATTGAGAAACCATTTTCTGTTTTCTTTTGTACTGGGTTATCAGGTCAAAATTGATTCTCGTAATTTCTGGATGTTTCTCCTAATGACATCTTGGGGATTGTCGAAATTGAGTTTGTCTTTGTATTTTATACTTGTTTGGTAACTCACTCTTCTGGTCATTAAGTGAAGTCTTGTTTTCTTGTCATGCCAACCCTTTTGGAAAAATTTTAGTGTAAAATTTGTGTCATTACCTGATAGTTTTGTGATACTCTTCTACATTTGGTATGGTTTCTTCCTAAGTTGAAGTCCTTTTAAGCTAATATCTTAGGAGCAGAGGTCCCAGCATGTTTATATCTATATATACTTAGGTTAAGCTGAAGTCCTTTGGATCGTGTTGCTATGGTATTTAGTGGCTTAGCCAAGCATTAACTTATGATTTTACCGGAAATAGCTGGATTTATTTTGGATTTCTTGAGTATATAATTAATTTAATTCATTACATATGCTCAGATTATGAGGCAAAGATAAATATGTGCAAGCAGAGAATAGCAGAAGCACAATCTGAAGCTGCTGGAGATGCTGAAATAGAAACACTGCAGAAAGAGTTAGAACAGGGGCTTCCGAGAGAACAGCTGCTAAGGGAAGAACTTAGATAAGTATATCGAAAAAGTATGTCTCAGATAGTTTGGTGTTATGATTACTGATTAGCACCTTTTGCTTTAACACAGTTATAACCGACGAGATCAATGATTTAGATCATCAAAGAGCCTCTATTGAGGAGCAAATGCAGTTGCTCCAGAAACTTGAGCGAGATCAGCTTCGAGCAGAGTAAGTAATCAGAACCTTTTATTAGTAGTTTAATACAACAACAACAACTACCCAGTAAAGTCCCACAAAGTGGGGTCTGGAGAGGGTAGTCTGTACGCAGGCCTTACCCCTACTCCGATAGGGCAGAGAGACTGTTTCCAATAGACCCTCGGCTCAGGGGACATAAATAAACACGAAAAGACAATTCATTAGTAACTCCAACATAAATCGTGAAAATAGTAGCATACGCATAAAAACCATAAGATAAATGACATGCAATAACAATAGCCAGTATCTAAGGGAAGTGCGCGCTCAACATAGACCTCAAGCCCTCTAAGATCAACCCCATCCAAACCCGCCCCACCCCGGGATTGAAGAATGAAAAGCTCTACTACCCCCTATCCTACAACCCTGATGCTTGACCTCCAGACCTTCCTATCAAGAGTCATGTCCTCGGAAATCTGCAGTCTCGTCATGTCTTGCCTAATCACCTCTCCCCAATACTTCTTCGGCCGCCCTCTACCTCTCCTCGAACCCACCACCGCCAACCGCTCACACCTCCTCACCGGGGCATCAAGGCTCCTCCTCCGCACATGTCCGAACCATCTGAGCCTCACTTCCCGCATCTTATCATCCACCGGTGCCACGCCCACCTTCTCCCGAATATCTTCATTCCTAATTCTATCTATCATAGTGCGCCCGCACATCCACCTAAGCATTCTCATCTCTACTACCTTCAACCTCTGAATATGGGAGTTCTTAACCGGCCAACACTCTGCCCCGTACAACATGGCCGGTCTAACCACAACTCTATAAAACTTACCTTTAAGTTTTAAGTTTCGGTGGCACTTTCTTGTCACACAAGACTCCAGATGCAAGCCTCCACTTCGTCCAGCCCGCCCCTATACGACTGGTTACGTCCTCGTCGATCTCCCCGTCTCCCTGAATCACCGACCCGAGGTACTTGAAGCTATCTCTCTTGGGGATGACCTGGCGCTAAACTTGCACTCCAGATACTCAGTCTTAGACCTGCTCAATTTGAATCCCTTGGACTCTAGGGTTTGTCTCCAGACCTCCGGCCTCTTGTTAACACCGACCCTCGTCTCATCAATCAGAACTATGTCATCCGCAAATAACATACACCATGGCACATCCCCTTGGATATGGTGTGTCAGTGCATCCATCACCAAGGCAAATAGGAATGGGCTAAGCGCAGAGCCTTGGTGTAACCCCATAACGACTGGAAAATGCTATGAGTCGCCTCCCACAGTCCTAACGTTAGTCTTAGCTCCATCATACATGTCCTTGATCGCTCTTATGTAGGCGACCGACACGCCCTTTGCCTCAAGACATCTCCAGAGCACCTCCCTAGGGAGCTTGTCATATGCAGATCCTTCTTCTTATCCTTGAACTGTTCCACCAACCTCCTAATAAGGTGGATAGCTTCTGTGGTGGATCGACCCAGCATGAACCCAAACGGGTAGTTTATTAGTAGTTTAATATGTTTATAATTGTATCAACCATTTACTCCGAACATACTATTGTAATGTTCTGTTGAAACAATCCCATCTTGACATTTATATGTCGACTAGGTAAACTTTTGCAGCTTTATGCTATCAAATAATGTGAAAAGGTTTGTAATGGATTTAGGATGTTAACATCATATTATGCCAACTTGGTTCTGTATCTTAACCTGGTACAAGTTGTTGAATGTATCTGCCAAATGCCAATCATTGTTAAAGTAGTCCATTGACTTTCCATATGGTGCAGAATCAAGTAGAGATGGCAACAGGGCGAGGTGGTGTGTGGGGGTTAAGAGTGTTTTTTAAAAAGTTTTATAGCGGGTCTGGGCAGGTTGCAGGTTATTTGTAAATGAAGAGCTACTGGGTATACAAATATTGATGAATATAACAACTTTTTCCCTCTCAGTTTCCACGCTTTCACTTATACCAACCTGAGGTCTGAATACTTCCCAAATTTTTGTTTCTACTTTTCTAGCTCGTAATTGAAATCTCTAATTCTTTGGCCTCATCCCGAGTCTTTGACTCTCTTACCCAGTAGGTGGTGAAGTTGGACTTTAGACGTTAGTATGACTTGCAATTCTTTTCCACTTTTTTACCTGATTTTCTTGATATTTTATCATTTCTCTAGATATTCTATCATTTTCACTATAATCTATCATTGTAACACCAGAATTAAGGCTTTTCTATGTATCGTTTTTACAACTTTTATTTTCCATGTTTCTTTCTATTATCTGGTTTTCTTGTTAAGTATGCTACACTAAAGACTAGAAATCAGATGCATTTTTGTCCAAGACTTTTTTCCACTGTATCTTTGTTTAATTTCAAAATCACATTCAATGATTTAATTAAAGAACTGAGAAATATGGGTTTTAGAATTGTGTTTTTCTGGCTTAAACATCCAGATTTTTTAATATCCTTTGGTTTCATTAATTAAAAGTAGAAGAATTAATTTTGGACCTAAATTAAGAGTCTGGCAACACAACGCTTGTAAATTGAATCATGAATGTCAATTTATAATAGAGTGAGTGTTGTTTTTGGAATTTTTACAAGATTGATGCAAAACCTGTAGATATGCGAGGCGTGTGGAAAACATAAAAAAAGGCTATGCAGGGCGGCAGATTAAGTACTAATCTGATTGTAACTTTTGCCCATCTAAGTTTTTCTTCATGTTGGATAAACATATGATTTAGCGTTATTTGAAAGCAACAAAACTTATATGTTACTTCTTAAGTTTTAGGTATATTAGTGGTACTTCAAAGGTGAAATAAGCTTGATAGTCCCTTATTTATGGGTATAGGTATATTTTTGTCCCTTATCTATACTACTGAAGATAATAAGATATTAAAAGCCCCTTTTAAAAATTTTATGACCAAAATGCTCCCTTTTTGAAGAAAATGACAAAATGTGCCCCATTTGAAGTTTTTATTACCTGGATGCCCCTCCATCCTATGTCCAAGCTCCACCTAAGGCGCTACCCTTTTTTTCTTTCTTTTACTTCACTTTTTTTTATCCCATTTTGTTGTTATTTTACTTTATTTTTTCATCTAATAAAATTTTGCACTCTTTTTCATTTTTTTTATGAAGTAGTTATTTATTTTGTTCTTTTGAGTAACAATTCCTCATTGTTTTTAATTTCTTTTCCTTGTCTAATTTTGTTTTTTATAGTAAAATCGCTTCGTCCAAAATATTTTGTTACGGTTTCACTTTTATTTTATATTTTTATTTTATTGTTGTTTTTTTCACTTTAATTTTTTTCCTTTCTAATAAAATTCTGCACTCTTTTTAGTTTTTTTTGTGTAGTTATTTTTTTCCTTTTTATTCTTTTTTTGTTTTTTCTAATAACAATCCCTCACCTTTTTTAAAAATTTATTCTTGTCTTATTTTTTTTTTGCTGAATTTTATTTTTTTATTTTGTTCTTTATAGTAAAATCTCTTCGTCCAAAATAATTTTTACTTTTGTTTTTGCTCTTTCCTGATAAATAAGCGAGTCCTAATATTTATATTGGGACACTTTCTACACAATCACTAATCGATTATGATTTTCAAGGGTTATTGTGTTACTCTTTTTGGTTCTTTTGATTTTTTGATTTAATATTTAATAGATGACCTTTTTTTACAAATTCCAGAGAAATTTTAGGCTTTTTAAAAATAAATAATTTGTCACTTTTTTCTCGTTTTTTGTTCTTTCTAGTTAAATCGGTAATCCTAAAATTTGGTACACTACGCTAATCATAGTATACGAATGTGTAGTATACCAAAAATATTGAGAATGACATCATTCAACATGTCATGGTATACCAATATGGTATACCAATTATGTTGTGAATACCATTTACATACCAGTAATATCATGACATACTTATGTGTAGTATACCAAGAATATTGGGTATACCATTTAACATAGCCAAACAAAGTATACCATGATTCAAAACTAATCATGGTAAACCAATGTATAGTATACCAAGAATAGTGGGTATGTCAAACAAAGTACCATGATACACTAATCATGGTATACCAATATGTAGTATACCAAGAATATGGAAAATAACATTTAAGATAAACAAAGTATTAACATAATTCAACAGTTAGTGTTGGTATACCATGATTCAACAGTAATCATGGTATACTAATATTTAGCATAATTAAAGTGTATCATAATTCAAGAGTAATCATGATATAATACATAGTATAGTAAAAAATATTGTTAATACCATTTAACACATCAGTAATCACTGTATACCGTGATTTAGTGATCACGCTATACATATACCAAGAATATTATGAATACCAATAGTCGTAATAATATACCATGTAGAAAACTGAGTTGCCAATTTTCAATTTGATAAGTTGAACCGTAGTGAAGAATAAAGGTTGAAGATCATAATCCCCTATATTGGCTGCTATAAAACCAACCGAAAGATTATTACAATTTGCATACCCAATTGCAGATCTTTGCACCATAAGATGATAAAAAAATACTAATCAAGAAGCTACTTCTACCAAATCCTAGCTGCTACTGAAGCTAAGCTTTTCCTACTAAGTTAATAAAAGCCATAGTATGCAACCACACTGCAATATCTTGGAAAGTTGACAAACAGATGCAGTGACTTTTGCCAGTGTTTGAACATCTAGGCAGCAAGGAATTTCCTAGGAACTGCAAATATTTGTTATTAATAATTTCTGTAGCTCTGGACTGGCCAAGATAAGCCACAAAAGCTCAGTCATGAAGTCCTAGCAGAGGTTGAATTTGAAGGGGTAAAAAGATGATCGACTGTTCTCCAGTTTTGTCCCCTTTTTTCTACACCCCAAATGATGTTTTTTTTTATTATAAAAATTCAATCTTGGATTAAAAGTGTAAAATTTGTAGATGATTGGAGAAGGCTTTTTCTCTTATATCAAGAAGATTATTTTCTATAAAAAATAAACCTTGGAATAAAAGAGTGAACTTTATAGATGAATGTATGAAAGGAAAAAGATGAAGAAGGTTTTTTCTCTTATACAGAGAATAGAAATTTTATATGAAGATTCAATCTTGGTCTCCGAAGGAGTGACTACTTCAGTTATAGCTGAATGATATGAAAGTAGAGAGGGAATAAAGGGGTGGGTGACGCAGTAGAGAAAATTTTGCAAAGCTGAGAAGTGGAGGAGAAAACTTGTCGTGGAGTGGAGCGAAGGGATCTGGGTATACGAAAGAAGAAATTTGGGGGCACCGATGGTCATTTTAGGTTTTAGTGGCAGGGGTTGTCATAAAGTCCTAACAGTGGGGTATTTCTGTCCTTCTTACTATAAAATATCCCTTATGTTTGCCTAAGCGTACAGCTTTGGTCTTACCTTTAACTGGGTTTGTGAAGCTAACAGAAAAGGCTCAAAGTAAGTTAAAAATAAGGGTTTGAGATGCCTGTCTTCTTCCCCTTCTCTGTCAAACTTCTTCCATTCTACCCAAAATTCCTAGAAACATAACCTTAATTAGTGAATGATCGAACATGAACCTATCGACTCCTAGAAGCATTGGAATTGGAAAGTTGCAGGTAATTGCACTTCATCTCCACTTTATCAAAATGTGTTTTTCTCAATAGAATCGGCCTCTGCTGCAGCTCTAACTTTAGGATATCTGTGTTTGTATAAATGGAGCCCATTTCGTTTTTTCTTCCCTTTTGTTTCTTTAAATAATTTTTATTAAAGATATTTGGTAATTTGTTAAAAATAGCACTGTCATGATCTTTCCTTGTCTCTCTCTAGCTGCTATTATCTAGACTGTTTCTCCTTTGTTCTTTTCACAGCTTTAAGATCTTCCTTATGTATCTGTTGAGTTTATGGTAACAGTAACTTTTTTCGTCCTTGTATCTTGTAGGATGAAGTTATCATTGTATGCCTCTGTTACAAGTATCATTCCGGACTTGTATGATCAATCAAAAATATCAGGCCGTATCCTACTTTGCTCGCTAAGCTAACATTTCTTATTTTACCTTTTTATATGGCTTTCTTGAGATTGTATAGACCTTTGTGGTCCGACCCTTCTCCGGACACCGCGCATAGCGGGAGCTTAGTCCACCGGGCTGCCCTTTTCTCGAGATTGTATGTCATTCAGCAGAAATTCCGTTCACCTTGACCCATCCTAGATATTGTGGAAAGAGATAACAAGGTGCTTGAAAATTTTGATATGGATCCATCGAAGCTGACTTCCTTTGACACTAGTAACATCATCTGGAAGATGATATAGTTGTAAGAAGCAGGTGCTTGCAATCTGCTTTCTGGGAGATAAAACGATTTCTGAGCATCCACACCTTTTTTTTTTTTCATCTTTTCCCTTTTTGTTTGTTTTGGTTTACACTTTACACTCATTGTGTGGAGGCAACCCTGAGATGTTTCTTGTTACGAAATGATGGCATATCCAGTTTCTTAAATATCTTTAGATTCTTTAAGTTGATCTTAACGCTATTAGCGGAGGAAGCAAAATGGTATTTTACAGGAGTGGCCGCCCATAGAGCAATTGCAAATGTGGGCCTCATTTTTGTTATACCTAGTAGGTTATGTATATGTTTTAAAAAAAGTTATGTGAAGTGAAAAAGATTGATTTCTTTCTTTAACAAGTATAGAGAAGAAAGATTTGCAGCAGCTTTGATTTCTGCCCAGAAAATTGCACTTGAAATGAATATCGAATCCAAATTTCATAAAAAATGTATAATATATAAAAAGTAACAATTTGATAAGAATGTTGATAATAAAATATCAAAATCTTGCGAAAAGTACTTTGGAGTTGATTACTTTATATGTATTCCCTCCGTTTCAGTTTATGTGAATTTATTTTCTTTTTGGTCCGTTCTAAAAAGAATGACCCCTTTCTAAATTTGAAAACAATTTTGGTTAAATTTACAATTCTACCTAAAAGAGAAGCTTTTATAATCACACAAATACTCTGGGTCCCTTTTTGATTTGTTTAGGATCACAAATTTCAAAAGTCCTCATTTTTTCTTAAATTCCGTACTTAGTCAAACATGTTCACATAAATTGGAACGGAGGGAATAGTAGACAAGGCAATTTTTTTTACTCAAAAAATAGACCTGAATAATTCGAAGCATATGAAAAGTTTATGAAATAATTCAACTTTGAACTCTTTATTTGATCCATTTTACCTTAATGAGAAGCTTTTATAACCACGCAAACGTCATAGCCTCACAAAGTTTTTACTCTTTATGCTTTTAAGAAAACAAGTTTCAAAAGTATTCTTTTTTTTCTTAAATTCAGTGTTGTCAAAAGCTCATTTAAGGCACGGTTAAGCCGCTTAGAAAAGTTCAGGGATAGTGCTTCGCCTTGCTTAAGTTGCGCTTCAGTGTCGGCAAGACACTAAGGTGTGCGCCTCATTGCGCATGAATTCTATCTTGAATTGATCGATACTAAAACGGCAAGTATTATCGACAAGTGTATTAGTTGTTAACGAAAACATTAGGATTGAGTTTGTTTCTTTTTTCTTGAATTACATTTGTATTTTTATTTTTTCTTAGTTGCTCATTTTTTTACTAAAGCCTGCACTTTAGTTGCGCTTTGCGCTTAAAGCCCCAAACGATCTAGAGTGCTTTTTAGAGCTTTTCGCTTTTGACAACAGTGGTCTCCGTGCTAAGTCAAACTATATCATCTAAATTGAAATGGAGGGAGTACTTTTAAAGATGCCAGAATTTGGCCGAACTGCAAAAGGTATTGTCATAATTTATTCATTAAGGATCTGAATTGAAATTATACTTCTTGAAGAGTAAAGAGTAAAAGGAGAAAAATAGGAGGCAAATCTATAGATGATTTATAGTACCTCATGGTACTCAACTAATGAAATTTACCTTATCTTCTCCAATAAAAAGAGATTGCAAATCCTTAGATGATGTAAAACAAGGGTGATACGATATAGCCTTTCTGCACTTACCCTTTTTTGTTGAGAATGAAACTTAGGTATCTGTATTTGTCTTATTAAAACCATTGCAAGTAAATAATTCAGAGTTGCACTCGTTATTTCTTCCGGCTTTAATGATGATCATGTTGCTCTGATGGATAAATGGTGAGGATTGTGGTAGGCTAGTAACCAGTGTAAACTAGCTAAATCACGATTAATCCTCATAGTAATGTAGTCTGAGGTGATTTTAGATGGAGACTAATGTTCTTTGAGGACTCATAAAGCTTGCTCCTACTTGTTTGAGACTGTTATGTAGTTATTTTTTTAATGACAGAATTTGCTGAGTAGCTGGAGGGTTGAACATGTGTTACTGTCATATGAGTGTCAAGTGCAATGTGAGCATAAGTGGGAAAGTACAACGCTTATTGAATAGTTATCCTAGATATATGTGATGATTTCAAGATGTTGCTTTGAAACACTTGTATTGTTGCTTACTAAGTTATGTGATTTTGTTCGCTTCAGGTATTGTATTCCGTTGCTATTATTTGATATTACTTATCCTTTATCTCTCTCTTTTTCTTTTCTTTCCTTCTTTCTTCCTTCCTTGCTTTCCTCTTCTTCTTCTTACCCTTTATGAGCCGAGGGTCTATTGGAAGCAACCTCTCTACCTGCATTAGGTAGGGGTAAGGTCTGCGTGCAGACTACCCTCCCCAGACCCCACCTGTTGGGATCATACTGGGTTTGTTGTTGTTGTTATTGTTGTTGTTGTTGCTGCTGCTGCTGCTGTTGTTGTTGTTGTTGTTGTTGTTGCTGTTGGTGTTGTTGTTGCTGCTGCTGCTGCTGCTGTTGCTGTTGGTGTTGTTGTTGCTGCTGCTACTGCTGCTGCTACTGCTGCTGCTGTTGTTGCTGTTGCTGTTGTTGCTGTTGTTGCTGTTGTTGTTGTTGTTGCTGGTGTTGCTGGTGTTGCTGCTGCTGGTGTTGCTGTTGAATGTTTCTTAAAACATAATAATCAATTCGATATTGATGCTTTAGTTGTTGTTGCTGCTGCTGCTGCTGCTGCTGCTGTTGTTGCTGTTGTTGCTGGTGTTGCTGGTGTTGCTGGTGTTGCTGCTGCTGGTGTTGCTGTTGAATGTTTCTTAAAACATAATAATCAATTCGATATTGATGCTTTAGTTGTTGTTGTTGTTGCTGCTGCTGCTGTAATAATTGGGCCCAAAGGCAAATTTTAGAAGATCGTATTAAATTTTGGGCCAAATATAAGTGATTTTTCAAGAGAAAACTACGTAAAAATTGTAGGGGCGTCTTATTTGGTCGCCCCCATTTAACCTATACCCACTTTTTAAAAACGTTTTAACTTGTACCCAATGTTTAAACAAGTTCAGGCCTCCTTCTCCTCCTCCTTCGTTCGCAGAATGCTGAAGATTGAGATATTGTTATGCGTTCTAGCCTGATGATTCATATATATATCTGCTTGTCCCAATTATGTTCAGTTTGGTTTTATTCACAATAATTTAACCTCTTAGATATTTTAGTTGTGATGACCCAAGGGGTCATTTTATGAATTAAGACTCCGTTCTAGACTTAATAGCTATAAAAAGACTAATATTAAATACCTCGATTTGCGTGCGCAATCTGGACGTGAAACCGGAAAGCTTTTATGTAAAAATATGAGAAAAAGTAATTTCTAGAGTTAAATTTAATTATAATTGACTTTGGTCAATATTTTGAGTAAACAGACCCTGGTTTGTGTTCCGACGATCCCGGAAGGTCCGCAGAAAATATGAGACTTCGACGTATGTCCGAAATCAAATTCCGAAGTCCCCCAAGCCTTACAAATCAATTTTTGAAAGAAATTATTTTGCTGAATTACTAAGGAAATAAAGAAAAAGAGTTAATGTTTGAAACTATTGGTATAGGGACCGTATTTTGGTTCCGGAGCCCGGTACAGATTTGTTATTGAATACTATGTGTGAAATTTGGTGAGAATCGAAGTTTATTTGACGTGATTCGGACGTCTGGTTGAGAAATAGTGAACTTTAAGTGTTCTTGAGAAAAATGATGAGTTTTGAGGTTTAATTCATAGTTTTACATGATATTTTCATGATTTGATCGCACGAGAAAGTCCGTATGATATTTTAGACTTGCGTGCATGTTTGGTTCGAAGCCTCGTGGGCTCGGGTGAGTTTCAGATAGGCCACAGGATGTTTTGCACTTAGAAAATTTGTTGTTTTTGCTGTTACTCGTGCCCAAGGAATTAGTGCTTCGCGATCGCATAGCTACATCCGCGATCGCGTAGTGTAAAACTTCTGGGGCCCTTTTTTTTAGTTCTACGCGAACGCGACCATGGACCACGCGAACGCATAGGGTAACAGACCTGAGAGAG
>ML276855.1:18887-43032 GCA_005239495.1 Nicotiana undulata
GGGGGAGGGGCAGTGCATTTTTCAATGCGAACGCGACCTTAGGGCCGCGAACGTGATGGTCCAATTCCTAAAGCTACGCGAACGCGGGAAGGCCCAAGACCTATTTTTCACCTATTTTCGAACTACCAAGACCTAGAGGCGATTTTCTACACACAAATGCATCCCCAAAGTGCTGGTAATCAATTCTAAACTCTACTCTTTCAACTACCCAATGTTTTTTTAAATAAAAAATCAAGAATTTTTATGGTAAAAATTAAGGGTTTGGGTAGAATTAGGAAATTTTGTAAAAATCGAATCTTTACCTCGAATTGAGGTCATATTTCGAAACTAAATGCATATTCGGGCTCGGGGGTGAATGGGTAAACGTAATTTGGTCAGAACACCGAGTTTGGACCAAGCGGGCCCGGGGTCAGGTTTTAAATTTTTTTGGAGAAAACTTAGGAAAAATTATAATTTTCAGTAAAGTTAGTTCCTTTAGCATTAATTAATGATATTAAGCTAATTATGATTAGATTCGAGCGGGTTAGAGCAAAAATTCGAAAGGAAAAGTTATAATTGAGCAGTGAGTGACCTACAAATTTGAGGTAAGTGCTTGGTTTAACCTTGACTTGAGGGTATAGGAATCCCCAACTTAATTGCTATGTGAATTTTCATATGTGTGGTGTATAGGTGAGGTGACGTGTATCTATGCCTCACCAAATTATCTGTTAAACATGATCCCTTCCTTGTTTCCAATTTATTTGATTCATGGCTTAATTGTTTTATGCTCATTGATGTTTCTATGACTACTTGGCTTTGTTACCTTGTTGATAAGTCTTAGTTCAATTATTTTGGAAAGTGTTGGTTGTTCCCTTGGTTTCATTGTGGTACATAAAGGTTGAGCGGGTTGACATTGTTTTACAAGATATGTGTATTCATGTTGGTTTCATTTTAAGATGATATTGATGAAGTTTATGAGAAAATACAGTTTCTTGTTTATATTTGTGGAGACAAAAATATTGTGAAAGGCTTGACTTGGATTGTGAGAGTTTTCATAAATAAATTGATATGATATGTCTGGTAGGAGCGAGTTGCACGCCCCAACAAAGAGTAATAAGGGTGGATAGGTGGGATCGGGTTGCACGCCGCAATAGGAGCAACAAGGGTAATATATAGAGGAATGAGCAATAAGAGTGGACATGTGGGAGCGGGTTGCACGCCGCAACAAGGAGCGATAAGGGAGGACACTTATACTTTACTGATTTTCAAAAACAAAGATTTGAGAACTTACTATTTTACTTTACTATTTTTCATAATTTGCATTACTTTTATTTTAAAGTCAAAGATTGGAAAATTGGGAATTTACGTGAGAATTGGTTATAGCTGAGACATGAAAAAGGCGGCTGAGTTATTTTAAATTGTTGATGCAGCTATTGTTTGTTTATTTTAGAATTTCATTTTTGCTTTATTTTATATTGTTCACAGGTTATATTGTTAATTCCCCGCCGTAGCATCGTCACTACTTCGTCGAGGTTAGGCTCGGCACTTACTCAATACATGGGATCGGTTGTACTGATAGTACACTCTGCACTATTTTGAGCAGATCCAGGTACCAACCAGCGTTAGGATATTTTTAGTAGCCCGCACTCATCGATTGGATACACGAGGTAGATCTGCCGGCGCCCGCAGATTCCTGGAGTCTTCTCCTAGTTTTATAGAGACTGTTTTATTTGACTCAAAACAGATATATTATTTCTTCAGCCCATTATTTGTTGTATTCTTAGAAGTTCGTGAATTGTGACACCAGACTCTAGGGTAGTCTTAGAGTTATATATATAATTAGTTCGTGACTTGGTTTATTTATTTGTTTATCATTTTATTTTTGGAGTTATTCGTTGGAAATCATTAGATTTAATTTACTTTAAATTTGTCATATTGTTGTTGAGTAAATAATCAAAGAAAAATGGCTAATCGAATTCTAACATTGGCTTGCCTAGCAAGTGTGGTGTTAGGCGCCATCACGATCCCTAAGGTCGGGAATTTGGATTGTGACAAGTTTGTATCAGAGCACTAGGTTGCTTAGGACTCACAATTCACGAACAAGCTTAATAGAGTCTGAAGGATCGGCATAGATACGTCTGTGCTTATCTCTCAGAGGCTATTGAGTTATGAAACAACTCCATTTTTATTTCTATTCTCTCGTGCGATTCTTTTTATCTCAAATACTCATTGCATTCTTCTATTATCTCGCATATGGCGAGAACCCGTGCTTCCTCTTCTGCTGAAAACCATTCCGGTCCTCCAATAGCAGCATCAGCAGCTCCTACTAGGGGCAGAGGCCGAGGCCGCGCCATAGGCCGAGGCAGGGGAAGGACTCATCCCATTGTTCAAACAGAAGCCCCAGCTAGGGAACCCCAAATCGATATTAATGAGGGGGTTCTAGCTCAGACCGTTCCAACGGGACCAGCTCAGGTCCCAGAGGGGTTTATTGCTACCCCGGTACTTCTGGACGCTTTGGTCCATTTAGTGGGAATTTTGGAGAGTGTAGCCCAGACTGGCACATTCCCTGTTGCAGCAGCCATATCTCAGGCTGGAGGAGGGGTCCATACTCCGGCTACCCACACTCCGGTTCAGAATACTCCTCAGGTTCAGACCCCAACAGCCAATCCAGTTGGGGTAATTCAGACAGTTGCTCCAGCACCGCTTGTTGAGGGGGCAACTATGTCCTCAGATGCTTTGTGGAGACTGGACATGTTTATCAAGCTTTTCCCTATTCACTTCAGTGGTGCTACTTCGGAGGATCCTCAGGAATATCTGGATAGTTGTCATGAGGTTCTGCATAATATAGGTATTTTGGAGACAAAATAGGGTCGATTTTGCCGCCTTTTAGATGACCGGTTCCACCAAGAAATGGTGGATTGATTATTTGTTGACTAGACCAGTTAGGTCGCCTGCTTTGACTTGGGATCAGTTTTCTCATCTCTTTTTGAGAAGTTTTTGCCTGTTACTACTCAAGAGGAGAAGCGTCGTTAGTTTGAGCGACTTCAGCAGGGCAGCATGACCGTGACCCAGTATGAGAATCGTTTTGTGGATTTGGCTAGACATGCTATTCTTTTATTGCCCACAGATAGAGAGAGGGTCAGACAGTTTATTGAGGGCCTTGCTCAACCCATCAGGTTGCAGATGGCCAAGGAGACAGGGACTGAGATTTCTTTTCAGGATGCAACTAATGTGGCTAGGAGAATTGAGTCGGTTCTTGGGATGGGAGGTCAGGGGTCAAACAAAAGACCTCGCCCTTCCGGTGGTTTCAGTGGTGCCTCATCTGGAGGTGGGGGTTCATTTAGCAAAGGCCAGTCTTCCAGGCCGTTCCATTCGGCACTTCAGGCTTCACATGGTAATTCATGCGGTCGTGGTTCTTATATGCCTTCTTATGCTCAGCCAGTCTACAGTGCACCATCAACTCCTATTAGAGCACCTCATCTGCAGAGTTATTATCGAGGTCAGCCAGCTCGTTAGGGTCAATATTCATATTAGGAGGAATATTTTGAGTGTGGTGAATATGGGCATATTCGGAGAGCCTGCCCGAAATTTCTAGGTAATCAACATCAGTACCAGGGTTCCCGTGCTATCGTTCCAGCACCACCTACCCAGCCAGCCAGGGGTAAGGGTCAGGCAGCTAGAGGTAGAGGCCAGAATGTTAGAGGTGGATGTAAGGTAGCTAGGAGTGGAGGCCAGCCCGCTAGAGGTGGAGGTCCTCCCAGAGATGTGGTTTAGGGTGGCGGGGCCCAGCCCCGATTATATGCATTTCCAGCCAGGCCTGAGGCGGAGTACTCTAACGCTGTTATTACAGGTATTATCTCAATTTGTGATAGAGATGCTTCAGTATTGTTTGATTCGGGGTCTACTTATTCTTATGTTTCATCCTATTTTACCTCGTATTTGGTTGTGTCCCGTAATTCCTTGAGTGTTCCTGTTTATGTGTAAACACCGGTAGGGGATGATATTGTGGTAGATCGTGTGTATCGTTCATGCGTAGTAGTCATTGAGGGTTTTGAAACTAGTGTGGATCTTTTGCTTCTAGACATTGTCGATTTTGATGTTATATTGGGCATGGATTGGTTGTTTCCTTATTATGCCATCTTGGACTATCACGCCAAGACAATTACGTTAGCTTTGCCGGGGTTGCCTCAATTAGAATGGAAAGGGACTCCTAGTCATTCTCCCAACAGAGTGATTTCTTATGCCAAGGCTCGTCGCATGGTTGAGAAGGGGTGTTTGGTTTACTTGGCTCACATTCGTGACTTCGATGCCGAGGTTTCTTCTATAGAGTCAGTTTTTATTGTTCGTGAGTTTCCCGAGGTATTTCCTGCAGACCTGTCGGGGATGCCACCCGACAAGGATATTGATTTTTGTATTGATGTGGCTCCGGGCACTCAGTCCATTTCCATTCCTCCATATCGGATGCCCCACCAGAATTGAAAGAATTGAAAGAGCAGTTGCAAGACTTGCTTGATAAGGGTTTTATTAGACCCAGTGTCTCGCCTTGGGGTGCACCGGTGTTGTTCGTGAAGAAGAAAGAGGGGTCGATGAGGATGTATATAGATTACCGACAGTTGAATAAAGTTACTATCAAGAATAAATATCCATTGCCTAGAATTGATGATTTATTTGACCAGCTTCAGGGTGCCAGGGTGTTTTCGAAATTTGAAGATTAGGGCGTCTGATGTTCCTAAGACAGCCTTTCGGACGAGGTATGAGCATTATGAATTTCTAGTGATGTCTTTTGGGTTGACTAATGCACCAACAACCTTTATGGACTTGATGAATTGGGTTTTCAAGCCTCATCTGGACTCTTTCGTGATCGTGTTCATTGATGACATTCTTATATACTCCCGCAGTCGGGAAGAGCATGAGCATCACCTCCGTATAACGCTCCAGACTTTGAGGGATAATTAGTTGTATGCAAAGTTTTCAAAATGTGAGTTCTGGTTAGATTCAGTAGCTTTCTTGGGTCATATCATATCAGCTGAGGGTATTCAGGTAGATCCTAAGAAGATAGAGGCAGTCAAGAACTATCCTAGACCCACTACAACCATGAAAATCAGGAGTTTCTTGGGTTTGGCGGGTTACTACCGTCGTTTTGTGGAGGGATTTTCATCAATAGCAGCCTCAATGACTAAATTGACTCAGAAAGTGCCCCATTTAAATGGTCAGACGAGTGTGAGGCGAGCTTTCAGAAGCTCAAGACGGCCTTGACTTCAACACCGGTGTTGGTGTTACATCAGACTCAGGTTCTTTCACGGTATATTGTGATGCTTCCCATGTTGGACTTGGAGCCGTATTGATACATGATGGCAAGGTGATTGCATACGCGTCTCGACAGCTGAAAGTCCATGAGAAGAATTATCATGTTCATGACTTGGAGTTGGCAACCATTGTTCATGCATTGAAGATTTGGAGGCACTATCTCTATGGTGTGCCGTGTGAGGTTTTCACAGATCATCGTAGTCTCCAATACTTGTTCAAGCAAAAGGATCTAAATTTCAGGCAACGGAGATGGTTAGAGTTACTAATGGATTATGATGTCACCATATTGATCATCCAGGGAAGGCCAACGTGGTGGCCGATGTATTGAGTAGAAAGGTAGTGAGTATGGGCAGCCTTGCATTTATTCCAGTCGGTGAGAGACCGTTAGCTTCAGATGTTCATACTTTGGCTAATCAGTTCGTGAGGTTGGATATTTCGCCCAACAATATTCTAGCTTGTACAGTCGCTCGGTCTTCTTTAATTGAGCGTATTAGAGATCGGCAGGATGATGACTCGCATTTGATGGTTCTTAGGGACACAGTTCGACGCGGTGGTGCCAAGTAAGTTACATTTGGAGATGACGGTGTTTAGGGATGCAGGGTCGTATATGTGTGCCTAATGTTGATGGCCTTCGTGAGTTGATCCTTGAGGAGGCTCACAGTTCTAAGTATTCTATTCACCTAGGTGCAGCCAAAATGTACCAGGACTTGAGGCAACATTATTGGTAGAGAAGGATGAAAAAAGACATTGATGCGTATGTGGCTCGTTGCTTAAATTGTCAGCAGGTAAAATATGAGCATCAGAGACCCGATTGTTTGTTTCAGCAGATAGAAATTCCTGAGTGGAAGTGGGAGCGTATCACTATGGACTTTGTTGTTGGACTCCCACGGACCAAGAGGAAATTTGACGCAGTTTGGGTTATTGTGGATAGGATGACTAAATCAGCACATTTCATTCCTGTGGCAAGTACTTATACTTCAGAGCGATTGGTAGAGATGTATATTCGAGAGATTGTTCGTCTTTACGGTGTGCCCGTGTCTATAATTACTGATCGAGGTACGCAGTTTACTTCACACTTTTGGAGGGTAGTTCAGTGTGAGTTGGGTACCCGAGTTGAGTTGAGCACATCATTTCATCCTCCGACTGACGGGTAGTCCGAGCGTACTATTCAGATTTTAGAGGATATGCTCCGCGCTTGTGTTATTGACTTTGGAGGTTCTTGGGATCAGTTCTTGCCATTAGCAAAATTTGCTTATAATAATAGTTATCAGTCGAGCATTCAGATGACTCCTTATGAGGGAATTATATGGTAGGCGGTGTAGATCGCCAGTTGGATGGTTTGAGCCGGTAGAGGATCGGTTGTTGGGTACAGACTTAGTTCAGGAGGCCTTAGATAAGGTCAAGATTATTCAGGAGAGACTTCGTGCAGCTCAATCTAGGAAAATGAGTTATGCCGATCGTAATGTTCGTGAAGTGGCATTCATGGTTGGAGAGAGGGTATTGCTTCGGGTATCACCCATGAAGGGTGTTATGAGGTTTGGGAAGAAGGGTAAGTTGAGCCCTAGGTACATCGGGCCGTTTGAGATTCTGGATACAGTGGGGAGGTAGCTTATAGGCTTGCGTTGCCTCCAGGGTTATCCTCAGTTCATCCGGTATTCCACGTGTCTATGCTTCGGAAATATCATGGTGACCCGTCCCACGTATTAGATTTCAACTCTGTCCAATTGGACAAAGACTTGACTTATGAGGAGGAGCCGGTAGCCATTTTAGACCGGCAAGTTCGTCAATTGAGGTCTAAGAGTTATCCTTCAATTCGAGTGCAGTTGAAAGGTTAGCCCGTTGAGGCAGCTACTTGGGAGTCCGAGTCGGACATGCAAAGTAGATATCCACACTTGTTTGCCAATTCAGGTAATTTTCTATGTCCGTTCGAGGACGGACGTTTGTTTTAGAGGTGGAGATTGTGATGACCCAAGGGTTCATTTTATGAATTAAGACTCCGTTCTAGGCTTATTAGCTATAAAACGACTAATTTTAAATACCTCAATTTGCGTGCGCAGTCCGGGCGTGAAACCGGAAAGCTTTTATGTGAAAATATGAGAAATAATAATTTCTAGAGTTAAAATTTGATTATAGTTGACTTTGGTCAATCTTTTGAGTAAACGGACCCGGATCTATGTTCCGACGATTTCGGGAGGTTCGCAGTAAAATATGGGACTTGGGCGTATGCCCGAAAATCAATTTTTGAAAGAAATTATTTTGCTGAATTATTAATGAAATAAAGAAAAAGAATTAATGTTTGAAACCATTGGTATCGGGCCCGTTTTTGGTTCCGGAGTCCGGTACAAATTTGTTATAGTATTTGAATACTATCTATGAAAATTTGTGAGAATCGGAGTTTATTTGACGTGATTCGGACGTCTGATTGAGAAATAGTGAACTTTAAGTGTTCTTGAGAAAAAATGATGAGTTTTGAGGTTTAATTCGTAGTTTTACATCTTATTTTTATGATTTGATCGTACAAGCAAGTCCGTATGATTGTTTTAGACTTGCGTGCATGTTTGGTTCGGAGCCCCGAGGGCTGGGTGAGTTTCGGATAGGCCGTGGGATGTTTTGCACTTAGAAAATTTGCTGTTTTTGCTGTTACTGGTGCCCAGGGAATTAGTGCTTCGCGATCTCATAGCTATATCCACGATCGCGTAGTGTAAAACTTCTGGGGCCCTTTTTTTTTGTTCTACGCGAACGCGTGGCCATGAACGCGAACGCGTAGGCCGTCTGGGCCTGACCTTATGCGAACGCGACCATGGCCCACACAAATGCATAGGTTAACGAACCTGGGGGGGGGAGTGCATTTGTTCAACGCGAACGCGACCTTAGGGCCGCAAACGCGATGGTCCAATTCCTAAATCTACGCGAACGCGGGCAGGCCCACACGAACGCGTAGAAGGCCTGCCCAGCTATATAAAAATAATTTTAAAACTCGGGCAGAACCTAGTTTTCACCTATTTTCGAATTACCAAGACCTAGAGGCGATTTTCTTCACACAAATTCATCCCCAAAGTGCTGGTAATAAATTCTAAACTCTACTCTCTCAATGACCCAATATTTTTCATCACTTTTAAATAAAAAATCAAGAATTTTCATGGTAAAAATTGAGTGTTTGGGTAGAATTAGGGAATTTTATAAAAATCGAATATTTACCTCGAATTGAGGTCATATTTAGAAACTAATTGCATATTCGGGCTCGGGGGTAAATGGGTAAACGTAATTTGATCCGAACACAGAGTTTGGACCAAGTGGGCCCGGGGTCGGGTTTTAGCGTTGTTTGAGAAAACTTAGGAAAAAATATAATTTTCAGTAAAGTTAGTTCTTTTAGAATTAGTTAATGATATTAAGCTAATTATGATTAGATTCGAGCGGGTTAGAGCAAAAGTTCGAAAGGAAAAGCTATAATTGAGCAGTGAGTGGCCTGCGAATTTGAGGTAAGCGCTTGGTTTAACCTTGACTTGAGGGAATAGGAATCCCCAACTTAATTGCTATGTGAATTTGCATGTGTGTGGTGTATAGGCGAGGTGATGAGTATCTATGCACCACCAAATTATCTGCTAAACATGATCCCTTCCCCGTTTCTAATTTATTTGATTCAAGGCTTAATTGTTTTATGCTCATTGATGTTTATATGACTACTTGGCTTTGTTAACTTGTTGATAAGTCTTGGTTCAATTATTTTGGAAAGTGTTGGTTGTTCCCTTTGTCACGGCCCAAAATCCATAAGGTCGTGATGGCGCCGGACACCACTGTTACGCAAGCCAATCATTAAATGGTTAAGTTAAATTTTCCGTTTTAGCATTTTTGAAATAATTACCTTTCACTTTATTACATAATAACTGAATAAAGTTCGCTAAGTAAATACGATACTCTAATATTCCATTTTTTATAAAATATATTCCAGAACCCGGCGTCACAAGTGCATGGGCAAATTCTAAGAATTACACAAATACTACAAAGCTTGTCCGAAATACAAATTGGACAAGGAATTTAAAATGAAAATAAATACAATATGAGGGAGCCTCTGTCGGCTGCGGGTCATCTCCGGATGGTGCAGCTCGTCTAAGTCTCCAAGTCAGCCACATCGCTGTGAAAGTACCTGTGCAATAAAAATGCACAGCAAGTATAACATGAGTACGAAAACAACGTGTACTCAGTAAGTATCCCGCCTAACCTCAGAGAGGTAGTGACGAGAGGTCGAATTAGACACTTGCTAGAAGTCAATTTAGTATAATCAAGTGAGACACTAAGCAGGAATATCATAGGCAATTTAATAAAATCAGGTATAAATAATATAAGCTTCTTTCACATTAAACACTATAATAAAATGTGCACTGCCGAAGGGTTGAACGACTCGAACCATAGATGCATCTATTTTCCCCCGCTCGCGAATCGATCATGCAATGCAGTCATATATAAATAATAGGGTTATCCTGCTCGCGAATCATACATGCGACTCAGGAACCCATAGATACACATATTCACACAATAAGTCCACATTTTTATCAAGAAAACAGTTACTCAAGAGAGTGGTAAAATGCTCTTTTAAGGAACACGAAAATAGTATTTAAATCTTTGTCTGGAAATTTATTTGCCAAGTTTAATAATGTTTAACTATTATAACTTTATCAGGAACATAATTACCCACGGAAGAATCAATTCTCTTTTAAATGATTAAGAAAAGTAAACTCTAATCTTCTTAGGTAATATAACTAATAGCATTAACAGACTAATATTATTGGCAAGATCACAGGTACAACACATAAGGCATGCTAGTGGGTCCTAGACTACCCGGACACAAGCCTAATAATAGCTACGCAGGGACTCCCGTCACCTCGTACGTACGTAGCTTCTGAAAATAGTAGCACATAATTAGTTAGTTCACCTATGAGGACAATCCCCCTCACAAAGTTAGAAAGGAGACTTACCTCGCTCCGAAATTCTATAACCGGCTTTCAAGCCCTTCCGACGACTCCAATTGATGCACAACGCCCCAAAACTATTCAAATAACGGGCAAACCAATAAAAATTTACTCTAATGCTTGTAACAATTCAAATTATATAAGTTCTCAACTCCGCACGAAAAGTTGACCAAAATGCCCTCGGGCCCACGTGCCCGGATTCCGAAATTTCTCGAAGATAAATTCTACCCATAGCTTTACTAACTCAGATATACAATTTTCTCTAATTTTCATGCTCAAATTCATGGTAAAAGTCCAAAATTTAAAATTCTAGGTCTTCCCCAAAAATCCCAAATTTATACTAATTTTTCATTTCTAAATCCATATAAGATCACATATTTAACTCAAAAATAGGAAGAAATTACTTACCTAGTGTTGCTTGGTGAAAATTCCTTCTCGATCTCTCTAAAATCGTCCAAGCCAAATGAAAGAAATGGGCCAAAACTCGTTTTAAAAAAAATCTGCCCAGCCTTCATCGAGTTGTACCTTGCGCTGTGCAGGTTGTACATCCTATTACAATTTTCCTCTGCTGTACACCTTCTGTTAAACGCCCATAACTCCTTGTACAAATATCCAAATGACAAACAGGTTTAAGATTTAGAAACTAGACTCGAAGATCTTTCATTTGATAGGTTTTACACCATATAACTCTTTATATATTCCGAGAAATGGGCTTCCAAAGTTGGCTCCATGCATCAGTAAATTCTGTCGAAACTGCTTCACCAGCCATCTTCATTCGATCATAACTTTCTGATCGAATGTCCAAATCATGAATGGTTTACCTTTATGGAAACTAGAATGCAAGTTCTACAACTTTTATGTTTGTCACATTTTCAGATTCCTTATAAATTGTGATATATATGCCTCCAAAATCAGCTCCACGATGCACCAATTGCTGTCCAAAAGTGCAGCAGAAATTTCTGCAGTTTTTTTTTTAATCCGAAATTCATTTCGTTAACCTTCCGAAATCCACCCGAGGCCCTCGGGACCTTAACCAATTACACCAACATTTCCCAAAGTATGATACGAACTCGCTCGAGGCCTCAAATCACATCAAACAACATCGAAATCATGAATCGCACCCCAATTCAAGCTTAATGAACATTAGAACTTGAAACTTCCACATTCGATGCCGAAACTTATCAAATCACGTCCGATTGATCTAAAATTTTGCACACAAGTCACATTCGACATTACGAAGCTATTTCAACTTCCGGAATTGGAATCCGACCCCAATATCAAAAAGTCAAACTCACGGTCAAACTTCTCAAAAACCTTTAAATTTTTATCTTTAGCCAAATGATTTCAAAATGATCTACTGACCTCCGAATTCACTTCCGATCGCGCTCCCAACTTCAGAATCACCATACGAAGCTATTAACAGACTCAGAATACCAAACGGACATCAATAACACCGAAATGCATTCAACCCAGACTTATGAAATTCCTTCTAAAATGCTGACTTCCACAATATACGCAGAAATGCTCCCGGGTTATCCAAAACACGTTCCGGACATACGCCCCAGTCTGACATCATCATACAAACCTGTTGGAACCTTACGATCCTGATTCCGATGTCGTTTACTCAAAATTCCAATCTTAGTCGATCCTTCCAACTTAAGGCTTCTGAAATGAGAATTTTCTTTCCAATTTGACTCCGAACTTCCTGAAATTCAACTTCGACCATGCCTACGAGTCATAATACCTGAAACGAAGCTGCTCATGGGCTCAAACTGCTGAACGACGCGCTAGAACTCAAAACGACCAGTCGGGTCGTTACATTCTCTCCCACTTAAACATACGTTCGTCCTCGAACGTGCCAAGAACTGCTCTGAAGTTATCTGAAATCGCTGTTTAACACCTCGTGCACCTTCCCATGCTACCACAACCCAATTGAGCACATTAGCTTGATCAAATCTGAAGATATCCTCTTTTATCCATACAATAAGCTCAGAACCCAGTTCCAACACCTGAAATTCTTTGCCAGGCCTTTTTCCAATATATAAACACCGTATCAACTACCACACGAGGTACCAAAACACGACTGCGTACCTTTGCTGAGTTAGCACCATGCATCGCATAATTCACCATCTAACCACAATGACGTTCCCTGAACCTTAATAGCCAAAATTCCAGGAATCTGATGCTCCCAATGCATCTGCTGATATACATATAAATCCTGCTATAATGCTGACGATACCACCACAACGGAGGAGATGTGTAGAAATTTCTAACCAATTGCAGAGTTAACCAAACATTGATTCTCCCTTTATTGACTAAAATCATCACCTCATTACTACCCAAATACTGGTATTTGTCCTATACTATACTTCACATAATCTTATCGCACCGATCCCTGATCCATAAATCTTGTCTCACTTAGTATGAACTGCTCAGTCAACAAATCACCCCCAGACATGACCATCAGTCTCACACGATGCCACAATGCACCAATAGGCCACAACTCAAACATGATACATAAGGAAATGACTCAGGATGGGACTACTCGACTCACGCAACTAATATGAACTTTCCTCAGAAAATAGGAAGTAAAACACAAGAAAAATAATTATAGGGAACCGTACTCAACATCACACTGTTGCGGCGTGCAACCCGATCCAAATAACATACCCGTGGCGGCGTGCCGCCCGATCCCATCATAAAATTCACACAAGGAGATATACACGGAGCTGAATTGCTCACTATTACAAATTACTACGCGTAAACCAACACATAGGAATTTATCAAGCCGTTTCACAACTCACACGACACAATCATAATATCACATGAACTTAACAAAGACGGAACAACATCTGATATTCCAACACCCCTCCTTGAGGAGCGCTATACTGAAATGAACATATCTGACTCGCATGAAGCCCATAATCTTGTTTAAATCCATTCACACACTTCAAGTCGATTCTGCTCACACTGAACTAGGCTGATAGCCTTACCTGGGTCCATAATAACCCACTTCTCCTCATAACACGCAAGAACCACCACCATTCTAGGCATAATCCACAACAAAGATGAACTGGACGCCTTCTAGGCATAAATTCTCAAATAAGCAATATTACACTTCCTTATACTCAATCTAAATCTTTAATCCAATAAGTGACTACATGTCACACTCATACGATCTTCCCGTGGTCATTCTCCCACGTCCTTCCACATAGGGTAACAGGTCTGCACATCCATACCGCCGACCATACTGACGCTGTAAAACAAATCAAGAACCCATAACCAGGATGCAAAGCCTCTTTCATCAAACACCGATCTTAGGTGACACTAAAGACAACACCAGCTTACTCTAAACATTCAAATCCCTTTTTCTCGCTCATCCGAGCTCATGACATCCTTGTTAACACCGAACCTCAATCTCGATCCTTACTTCCTGTTACATACCGTTTACTACACCTAACATGCCAATATGGGATTGCGCAAGAATTCCATCATAACTCCTGAACCACTAATTAGGGGAACACTTCATCATATAGAAACCTTTTACTTACCTCAATTCAAGAGAACCATAACAACACACAAGTGAATTCTCACAATCACCCAACATGAAAATCCTTAAGTAGTGGTCTATACCACCATAAACCTTACAGGATCTGTAACGACCCAACCAGTCATTTTGCGTATTAGGATCCCGTTCCCTTAAATGAAACCTTCCATATCAGCTATTCATGCTTTATGACTTATGGGGATGGGTGGTTCGGGATTCGGTAATGGTTTGAGTGATTTAGGAACACCTGGTTCTTTAAGGTCAGCCTATTTGGCCAAGTTTGACTTCGGTCAACATTTTGAGCAAACTACCTCAGAATCGAGTTATGATAGCTCCAGTAGCTCCGTATGATGATTTCGTACTTGGGCGTATGTTCGGCTCGGGTTTTCGATGACCCAGGAGAATTTCGGCGCCCAAAATGGAAATCAGGATTTCCCTATGTTTGAAATTTGGTTTGGGACGTGATTTTATGCTATCGAGATCCGAACGGAATTCTGATATCGGGAATAGTTCCGTATGGTTATTTATGACTTGTATGCAAAATTTGAGGTCATTCCGAGTAGTATAAGCCTATTCGGTGCATCGAAGTGAATTCTAGAATCTTAAGTTCTTAAGCTTGATTCAATTTGGTTTTGGGGTTGAATTCTGAGTTTCGTTGTTGTTTTTCATGTTCCGGAAGTTCGAGCGAGTCCGTATCATGAATACAGACTTGACGGTGCCTTTGGACGGGGTCCCGAGGGGCTCGGGTGAGTTTTGGACCCCCGGGGGCTAAGTTGGAAAAACCAGATTTTTGCTGTCTGGTTTCCTTCTTCGCGATCGCAGAAGGTGGGTCGCGATCGCGGAGAAGGAATTTGGCCGGGCTGCTGATTGTTCTTCACGATCACAGCTTCCTCTTCACGATCGCGGAAGGTTGGACTCCATGCCTTCACGATCGCAGCCCCATCCTCGCGATCGCATAGTGTCTAGTCAGGGCCGGGTACAGTTGTTCTTCGCAATCGCAGGACCTCTGCCGCGATCGCAGAGTTCTGGCCAGTTGTTCTTCGCGATCGTAGGACCTCTGCCGCGATCGCAGAGGTCTGTCCAGTTGGCCTTCGCGATCGCAGGGCCTTTGTCGCGATCGCAATGAAGGAATTACTGGGCAATTTTATTAAATACGGGACTTAGCCTATTTCCTCCATTTTCATCTTCCTCCTCAAGTCTTTAGAGAGATTTCCAAGGAACTTTCCACCATTGTTATTGAGGTTAGTACATTCCATGGTTTTACTAAGTTTCAACATCATTTCCTAGCTAATTCTCTCTTCTAAATCATCAATTCTTGAAATTTGGTAGTAAATTAGGGCTTATGGGAGAATTAGTGAATTATCCGTTCTAAGCCATGAATTCATGTATAAATCACGTAATTATGATCCTTAGGCTTCATGTAAGTGATTCCTTCGAGAATTTTCGAAATCCGAGCGCGTGGGCTCGGGGTTGAAATTCCAAAATCCTTCAAGAATGCCTAATTTTGGGTTTATTGGTTAATTCTTCTTCTTTGAACTTAAATTAATTCAATTACGCTATGCTTGGCTAGTTGCGAGCCGTCGAGGGTAGATTTCGGAGATTCGGGCGCATCCTTGATTCGAGGGGTGATTTCGTCGCGAGGTGAGTCTCCTTTCCAACCTTGTAAGGGGGAAATGTCCCCATAGGTTCCTTATTTGTTATGTATACATGTTGTGGGGGCCGCGTACGTACCAAGTGACGAGAGTCCGTACGTGGCGACTATATTGCTATGTCGGGTAGCTTTAGGACTCACGAGCATGCCTCTATGTGCCTTATTTTTACCTTGTATGTATTGTAAGTTGTGATTGTTGTTGAGATGACATGGAAAGGTGAGATATTATGATTTCAATCCCAGTTGGCTTCAATGGTATTGGCACAGTCCTGTTGAGTTCACTATTGAGTCGGTACACATATGTGCCTATATATGTATATGCATTTGTTATCGAGTCAGCACACGAGTCGCAGACTGGAGGCGCGATCGTGGGTCAGCTTATATTATTGTTATCGAGTCAGCACACGAGTCGCAGACTGGAGGCGCGATCGTGGGTCAGCTTATATTATTGTTATCGAGTCAGCACACGAGTCACAGACTGGATGCGCGATCATGGGTCAGCTTATATATTATTGTTATCGAGTCAGCACACGAGTCGCAGACTCGATGCGCGATCGTGGGTCAGTTTATATATTATTATTATCGAGTCAGCACACGAGTCGCAGGCATGATGCGCGATCGTGGGTAGCTTCTCATTATCGAGTCAGCACACGAGTCGCAGGTATGATTCGCGATCGTGGGTTAGCTTATGACCTCAGTCCTTATGACCACCCTTATGACTCCGGCCGATTGTCTTGTTCTGGTATTGTGTTATCACTTGAGTCTGAGTCACTTATAGTGGGATTGACATGTATAGTGTAAACGGAGGATTTGGCACTTGCAGTTCATTTTCAGTTGTTACTTGGATTACATTATTTGCTTATGTACTTGTTGATTTCTGCTTCACATGCCTANATCACTACTCCTTCGAGTTTAGACGGGATACTCAATGGGTATATATTTATTTATGTACTCATGCTGCACTTCTTCTTCTTCTGTACTTGATTGTACAGGTCCGATGGCTAGTACATCCGATTATCAGGCCGGTGCTAGATACTGATTTGTGTGATTAGACTTCACGGTGAGCTGCTCTTCCTGGCGACCTCCTAGCAGCACCCTGAAGTTCCTTTGCTATTTTCCCCGTCTATTTCATCCAGACTATGGATTTGTATATATATGTATCTTGTATATTCCGCTAGTTGCCCGTGACACTCGTGGCACTAGTTCCTAGCACACACGTAGTGTATATTTTGGATTTTGGGCTGTATATCCGTACATATGCTTTATTTTGGCCATATATTGTTATGATTTTAGTTTCATATCAAGCTATCATCATGCTTAATTGTTTAAAACTGGTAAATATTGACTTGTTTAATCAAATGGGAAGGGTAACACCTAGTGTAATTCATATTGGCTTGCCTAACCCCGCTTTTGGGCGCCATCGCGACCTAAATTAGGATTTGGGTCGTGACAGGATCCGCCTACACCTGACATGCCATAGTACTTAAATGCTTCCAAATAAAGTCCATTACGGCGACCGACAAGCCTCGCACGCACCGGCACAAACCTCATGCATAACTTAATCACATTGAAGGAACTGAATACTGCCGTACATGTGCCATTTCAACCATGGCTAACCAGTCTATCTTCTTTTAATCATCCTTAATTGCCTCAGAAATAATAGTAACCCCATTCAACTCATAGCAAACTCAATCCTCACTCATCCCGAGTGGCCTTGATTCACGAGACCATGTTGTCTAAATCCCGCAAACCGTCTCATACCCTTCTGATAATCTTTCTACAATCCGGAGTTTATTTCTCTCACTCTTCCAATACTATTCTTCATGCTGAAAATTACATAGAACACTCCAATCATTTTTCCTTTCTCAGAAATTACGCTGCACAAGCTCGATTCTTAATCAACTGTTGCCTGAAACCCTTAAACACAAATTCTTAACTTTCATATTCACTAGGACCGCTATTGAGAGTCACCTACTCTGACTGGCCCCGAATACAATCAACTCCAAGGCTCTTCTAGCACATGAACACCCTTTTCAATGAAGCACGTGACTGAGTCACTACCCTAACAACTCGCCTATGCCTTAAGCATAAAATATGAATCTTCTAAAGCCTAACCCTGGTCCAATGGGGCCAACCTTTGCACACATTTATCAAATCCCATGCACAATTACCATTTTTACTCCTTTCCCCTTAGCTGAAATAACTTGCCAATACACCAACAATCCGCAACCCCCATGAGAAGATAATCCTGCAGCCCAATTGCAGGCGGTGGGACTCTCCCACTTAGCCAGAAGCTACTCCTTGCACCACTCTGTACCCCACCGAAATTCTTTCTTCATTGCTGACATGACCTTGCTCAACCAACTCGTCAAATTCTTCTAAATTCTCCTGTTAGCACTTTCTGAATACTCAAATTCTCTAGAATCATTCACATATTCGGCCTCCTATCGAATAGCCACTAGAATTCCTCGCAGAAACTTGCCAACCACTCAATCGCTAACCTACTCACAGGAGATAACCCACCTGTGGAAATCACCAACTGACACCTTCCAACGACGTTGTACTGCACACTCTCTACAACATCAATACCCCATCCTAAGCCTGTTCTCATTCACCAACTTTACCAGTCCGTCCGCTCCTCATGGACATCTACTAAATGCGCCACAATATCTTCTAATTCACCACTATGCTACCGCTCTCCCACTTTGGTCAAACTCTACCTCTACACGATTGCTCGGCTTCCGCTTCTTACACCTGGCCTCCTAGAAATGGAACCACCGACTAACACTTCTTATATATCTTCCTTCATCGTATGCTGCCCAATTGCTGCCTCAATTCAATATCATTCTCTGTAGCTCTTAAACCAGCAGTTCACCATGACTTCAAACTCGCCGAAGATCATCTTTCTCGAGCTGCCTTCATTATCAATACTTATCCAATAATGAACCACCGCACCTCACGGTCTCTGACAACCGCTTCTTCAATACTTCTTCACAATACTTTGACCCCATACAACCGAAGAACCCATATCACCGACGATCTTAACACATTCTATTTGATCAAAAACAGCGATACCACATCACAGATGAAAACTCCACCTCATTTGATAACGCCAAGTCTTATTACTTTATCCCCAAAACTTGAAAATTCATAGTCCAATTGCTCTTCCTCCGCCAGAACTAAAATACTGAAATCTCGAAATTACGCTCTGAAAAGACCTCCCTTCAAGTCATTCATTACCCCGACATATGGGCAAGCATTCTACCATCATATCAACATCGCGCGATAACCAATCGTAAGCATCATAACAATCTGAGTATAGCCTCAAAGTTCTCAGAAACACAGCTACCTAGCTGAAACAACATAATATTCTTCTGCAGGGCAACATCCCCAACCAACTACACATGGAAAACATCTCGCACCATATCCGTATCACCATTTCAATTCCTCAAATCCACGTTTCATAGCAAGCGGTTCACGACGTATAAGATTGAGTAGGAAGAAACATAGGCATAAGCCTCAAAGGAATAGAATCGCACGATGAGGAATCAAGAAGGGAAGTACTCCTAACAACCCTGTAGCCTCTCGAAGATAAGTACAGACGTCTCCGTACCGATCCGCAAGACTCTACCAGACTTGATCATGACTCGTGAAACCTAAGGGAATCTAGTGCTCTGATACCAAGTTGTCACAACCCAAAATCCATAAGGTCGTGATGGCACCGGACACCACTGTCAGGCAAGCCAATCATTAAATGGTTAAGTTAAATTTCATGTTTTAGCATTTTTGAAATCATTACCTTTCACTTTATTACATTATAACTAAATAAAATTCGCTAAGTAAATACGATAGTCTAATATTCCATTATTAAAAAAATACATCCCAGAACCCGGTGTCGCAAGTGCATGAGCAAATTCTAAGAATTACACATACTACAAAGCTTGTCCGAAATATATATTGGACAAGGAATTTAAAATGAAAATAAATACAATATGAGGGAGACTCTGTCGGCTACGGGTCGTCTCCGGATGGTGCAGCTCGTCTAAGTCTCCAAGTCATCCACATCGCTGTGAAAGTACCTGTGCAATAAAAATGCACAACAAGTGTAGCATGAGTACGAAAACAACGTGTACTTAGTAAGTATCCCGCCTAACCTCAGACAGGTAGTGACGAGAGGTCGAATTAGACTTGCTAGAAGTCAATTTAGTATAATCAAGCGAGACACTAAGCAGGAATATAATAGGCAATTAATAAAATCAGGGATAAGTAATATCAACATCGTTCATATTTAACACTTAAATTCTTCGTCATTTCAGTTGGAAATTTAAAACTTCATAGGCCAATAAACAGGTAATAATTACAGAAAATACGCAACAATTATCATGCGCAAGAAATGCCGAGGGTCGAACGGCGCGGACCAATAATAATAAAATATGCACTGCCGAAGGGTCTAATGGCTCGAACCATAGATGCATCTATTTTCCCCCGCTCGCGAATCAATCATGCGACGCAGTCATGTATAAATAATAGGGTTATCCTGCTCGCGAATCATACATGCGACTCAGGAACCCATAGATACACATATTCACACAATAAGTCCACATTTTTATCAAGAAAACAGTTACTCAAGAGAGTGGTAAAATGCTCTTTTAAGGAACACGAAAATAGTATTTAAATCTTTGTCTGGAAATTCATTTGCCAAGTTTAATAATGTTTAACTATTATAACTTTATCAGGAACATAATTACCCACGGAAGAATCAATTCTCTTTTTAAATGATTAAGAAAAGTAAACTCTAATCTTCTTAGGTAATATTACTAATAGCATTAACAGACTAATATTATTGGCAAGATCACAGGTACAACACGTAAGGCATGCTAGTGGGTCCTAGACTACCCGGACACAAGCCTAATAATAGCTACGCAGGGACTCCCGTCACCTCGTACGTACGTAGCTTCTGAAAATAGTAGCACATAATTAGTTAGTTCACCTATGAGGACAATCCCCCTCACAAAGTTAGAAAGGAGACTTACCTCGCTCCGAAATTCTATAACCGGCTTTCAAGCCCTTCCGACGACTCCAATTGATGCACAACGCCCCAAAACTATTCAAATAACGGGCAAACCAATAAAAATTTACTCTAATACTTGTAACAATTCAAATTATATAAGTTCCCAACTCCGCACGAATAGTTGACCAAAATGCTCTTGGGCCCACGTGCCTGGATTTCGAAATTTCTCGAAGATAAATTCTACCCATAGCTTTACTAACTCAGATATACAATTTTCTCTAATTTTCATGCTCAAATTCATGGTAAAAGTCCAAAATTTCAAATTCTAGGTCTTTCCCAAAAATCCAAATTTATACTAATTTTTCATGTCTAAATTCATGTAAGATCACATATTTAACTCAAAAATAGGAAGAAATCACTTATCTAGTGTTGCTTGGTGAAAATCCCTCTTTGAGCTCTCCAAAATCGTCCAACCCAAATGAAAGAAATTAAAAAAATGGGCCAAAACGTTTTAAAACAATATGCCCAGGCTTCATCGAGTTGTACATTGCGCTGTGCAGGTTGTACATCCTATTACAATTTTCCCTTGCTGTACACCTTCTGTTAAAACGCCCATAACTCCTTGTAGAAATATCCAAATGACAAACGGTTTGAAGATTGAAAAACTAGACTTGAATATCTTTCATTTGATAGGTTGTACACCATATAAAGCTTTATATATTCCGAGATATGATCTTCGAAAGTAGGCTCCATGCATCAGTAAATTCTGTCGAAACTGCTTCACTAGCCATCTTCAATCAATCATAACTTTCTGATCGAATGTCCAAATCATGAATGGTTTAACTTTCTGGAAACAAGAATGCAAGAGCTACAACTTTTACGTTTTGAACATTTTCCGATTTCTTATAGTTTGATATATATGCCTCCAAATGCAGCTCCATGATGCACCAGTTGCTGTCCAAAAGTGCAACAGAAATTTCCGCAATTTGTTTTTGTCCGAAATTCATTTCGTTAACCTTCCGAAATCCACCCGAGGCCCTCGAGACCTTAACCAATTACACCAACATGTCCCAAAATATGATACGAACTCGCTCGAGGCCTCAAATCACATCAAACAACGTCAAATCATGAATCACACCCCAATTTAAGCTTAATGAACTTTAGAACTTGAAACTTCCACATTCGATGCCGAAACCTATCAAATCACGTCCGATTGACCTCAAATTTTGCACACAAGTCACATTCGATATTACAGACCTATTTTAACTTCCGGAATGGGAATCCGACCCCGATATCAAAAATTCAAACTCTCGATCAAACTTCTCAAAAACTTTCAAATTTCTATCTTTAGCCAAATGACTTCAAAATGATCTACGGACCTCCGAATTCACTTCCGATCGCTCTCCCAACTTCAGAATCACCATACGGAGCTACTCCTAGACTCAGAATCCCAAACAGACATCAATAACACCAAAATAAACTTCAACCCAAACTTATGAAATTCCTTCTAAAATGCTAACTTCCACAATATACGCTGAAATGCTCCCGGGTTATCCAAAACCCGATCCGGACATACGCCCCAGTCCGACATCATCAACGCACCTGCTGGAACCTTCTGATCCTGATTCCGAGGTCGTCTACTCCAAATTTCAGTCGTAGTCGACTTTTCCAACTTAAATCTTCTGAAATGAAAATTTTCTTTCCAATTTGACTCTGAACTTCCTGAAATTCAACTCCGACCACGCCTACGAGTCATAATACCTGAAATGAAGCTGCTCATGAGCTCAAACTGCTGAACAACGCGCTAGAGCTCAAAACGACCTGTCGAGTCGTTACACCCTTAGTTTCATTGTGGTACATAAAAGTTGAGCGGGTTGACATTGTTTTACGAGATATGTAATTCCTGTTGGTTTCATTTTGAGATGATATTGATGAAGTTTATAAGAAAATACATTTTTTTGTTTATATTTGTGGAGACAAAAACTTTGTGAAAGGCTTGGCCTGAATTGTGAGAGTTTTCATAAATAAACTAATATGATATGTCTGGTGGGAGCGATTTGCACGCCGCAACAAGGAGTAATAAGGGTGGACATGTGGGATCGGGTTGCACGTTGCAACAGGAGCAATAAGGGTGATATATATATATATATATAGGGAAGAACAATAAGGGTGGACAGGTGGGAGCGGGTTGCATGCCGCAACCAGGAGCAATAAAGGAGGACACTTATACTTTACTGATTTTCAAAAACAAAGATTTGAGAATTTACTATCTTACTTTACTATTTTTCATATTTTGCATTACTTTTATTTTAAAGTCAAAGTTTGGAAAATTGGAAATTTACGTGAGAATTGGTTATAGCTGAGACATGAAAAAGGCGGCTGAGTTATTTTAAATTGTTGATGCAGCTATTGTTTGTTTATTTTAGAATTTTCTTTTTGCTTTATTTTATATTGTTCGCAAGTTATATTGTTAATGCCCCGCCGTAGCCTCATCACTACTTCGTCGAGGTTAGGCTTGTCACTTACTCAGTACATGGGGTCGGTTGTACTGATAGTACCTTCTACATTATTTTGAGAAGATCCAGGTACCAGCCAACGTTAGGAAATTTTTAGTATCCCGCATTCATCGATCGGATACACAAGGTCGATCTGCCGGTGTCCGCAGATTCCCGGAGTTTTCTCCTAGTTTTATAGAGACTATTTTATTTGACTCAAAACCGATATATTATTTCTTCGGCCCATTATTTGTAGTATTCTTAGAAGTTTGTGAATTGTGACACCAGACCCCAGGTTAGTCTTAGCATTATATATATAATTAGTTCGTGTCTCGGTTTATTTATTTGTTTATCATTTTATTTTTGGAGTTATTCGTTGAAAATCATTAGAATTAATTTACTTTAAATTTGTCATATTGTGGTTGAGTAAATAATCAAAGGAAAATAGCTAATCGAATTCTAACACTGGCTTGCCTAGTAAGTGTAGTGTTAGGCGTCATCACGATCCCTAAGATCGAGAATTTGGGCCGTGATATTTTACAGGCACATTGGTTTTTGGTTCTAATTTATCTGTAGTAACCTTTTTTCATGTCGAAAATATTTTTCATTCTTTAATCTTTGAAATGAACAACATCAATTGCTGCTAATCATGATCTATTAAATTCATTGTTGTTTAGAACTTCGGCTATAAGAATGCTGATATTCAGCAAATATAAGCAAAAACTTTAGCTCCTAGAATGCTGAAATTCAGCAAATACAAAACAAACTTCAGCCTTGAAGTTCATCACAAATTGAACAAAGCTTCAACTAAAACATGCTGAAGTTCAGCAAATATAGAACAAAGCTTCAGCTAAAACATGCTGAAGTTCAATAAATACAGAACGCAGCTTCAGCTACTAGAATGCTGAAGTTCAGCAATTACAAACAAAAACTTCAGCCAAAACATGCTGTTGTTTTATTGAATTGAAGTTTGTCATTTGCACTATGAACTGAAGTTTGCCCTTTGCACTATGAACTGAAGTTTGCGTGATTTCCTTTGCAAGTCAGACCAAACTTCATGCAAAAATATCTGAAGTTTTGCTTCACTTCAGGCAAAACATTCTGAAATTCAAACTTCAGACATAAATTTTTTGTCACGCCCCCAAACTAGGGGAGGCACGACTGGCACTCGATACTGTATTTGATCGA
>ML276859.1:0-15997 GCA_005239495.1 Nicotiana undulata
AACTCTGTTCGGATTAACAAGCCAAGTGCGGCTTCATTCGAGTTAACAAAGTAAGGTTCGACCTCGTTCGAATTAACATAATGAAGTTCGATCTCGCTCGAACCAACAAGTAAAAATTCGACCTCACTCGAATTCTCAATCAAAAGTCAGGGAATCATCACGAGAAAATACTTAGATGTTGTTCAAAAAAAAGGAAAAAAAAAAAGAGAATAAGAAGAAGAGAAGGAAGCCAGGGATATACATCCAAAGATGTTTGGCCAAAAAGGTTTTAAGCCTTTTTGTTAATTACATAAGAAGATAGAGGATAAATCCTAGTTAAGGATAATTAATTTTAGATCTGAGATGGATAACATGAATAGAAAAATATAGTTGAGTATAAATGCTGGCAGTAATTATGGCCGGATTTAATAGTATGAAAAAAGACTATGCATTAAATAACATTAAATAACAATAAGATATAAATAAAGGAGAAGATTCGCCCAATCTTGAGTGAGGTGGATCCTCTTTCATTTGATAAAGATGAATGATAGACAAATACAAGAATCTTAGGACCCATTTCGGATCTGATGGAGGGTGTGGGATAACAGATGATCTAATCTTACATAGATGTGTTTGTATTTTTTTCTAGAGAGAGAATCTGCTTTTCCAGAAATCTCCTCTTTCATTCTTCTCTCATACTCTTTATATGGGATATCCCATGGAGCCCTAAACAATATAATTAGAGAGAATATTTAGTAGAATATTCCCTTTGAAGATTCCAAAGCAAAACTAGCTGTTACTTGTATATGTACTGCTTGATCTCGTCCTTGTTGTTGATCACTGCTCGACCTCGGCCTTGTTGTTGATCACTGCTCGACCTCGGCCTTGTTTTTTATCACTGCTCGACCTCGGCCTTGTTTTTTATCACTTCTCGACCTCGGCCTTGTTGATGATCACTGCTCGACCTCGGTCTTATTGATCATTGCTCGACCTCGGCCAGACAGCTCAATTCCATTCGCAGGTTGCTCGTGACAATTATCTCAGCATGCCGAATTTCTCTATTTTGATTTTGACCCATACAGTTAGACCCTCCGATTATTGAGGTCATCTTTTGGTCGAGCTCGATGAGCGGACTTCAATAATCGTAGTTTGAGAAATTCAAATGGGGAGGTCGACTAGTGAGGATTGCGGATGAGGGTGCCGATCTTCAGGTCAAAGTGGTATCCATGTGGGCTGAACTTGAGCTGAGTTCGACCAGGGCCAATGATTTGAGTGATGAGTTGATCGAGAAGACGGTAGAGTTGGAGAAGGCCGAAGAGGCCAGGATGGAGGCTTTGACAAGGATGGCGGCATCGGAGGAGGTCATCCGCGTCCTCAGATCTGGACGGGTGATTCGGCCCTGGTAAGATGCCTTTTCTGATACTTCTTTTGATTTGGAATGCTACTTTTGCTGCTTATTTCTGATTCTATTTTTTTTCTTGAACGTTTTCCTCAATTGATGGTTTTAAAGGAATCGTTGGTAGGCGTTAATTCGAACGTGATCGAGTGTCTTTGATTAGTCTGAGCGAAGTCAAATGTTGCCATATTTAACTCGAACGAGGTCTTGCTGTGAATCAAGTTCGAGCTAGGTCGAATGCGAGTTGAATTCAAGCGAGGTCAAATGTCACTCAACTAATTTGGACTGCCAAATGTGTCTTAATCAGTTTGAACGAGGTCGAGTGTAAGTTAATTTGAGCGAGGTCAAAGGTCAATTCGAGCGAGGTCAAATGTCACTCAACTAATTTGGACTGCCAAATGTGTCTTAATCAGTTTGAACGAGGTCGAGTGTAAGTTAATTTGAGCGAGGTCAAAGGTCAATTCGATCGAGGTCGAATGTTAATTCGAGCGAGGTCGAATGTCGATTCGAGCAAGGTCGAATGTTAGTTTGATCAAGATCGAAGGTTAATTCGATCGAGGTCGAATGTGAGTTAATTCGAGCGAGTCAAAGGTTAATTAATTCGAGCGAGGTCGAATTTCGGTTAATTCAAGCGGGGTCAAATGTTAATTCGAGGGAGGTATAATGTCATTCGATCCAGGTCAATTTAATTCGATCGAGGTCGAATGTTAATTCGAGCGAGGTCAATTGTCGATTCGAGCGAGGTCAATTGTCGAATGTGATTCGAGCGAGGTCGAATGTTATTCGAGCGAGGTCGAATATAACTTGTTTAATTGATGCACCGTCGCTTTGGTGAAAATGTGGGTGAGTTTCACGCACTTATGCTTTGCTTACATATACCGGAGGGATTTACATGTTTTCCGTACTGGCAATCCAGTCCCAGTCTATATGGTCTCTTGACGTCTTCGGATTTTTTATTTATATTATATGAAGGCAATCGTTCCTTGTTCGCGTATTTGGGAGAATGCTTCTGCTTCTATCCCACTTAGAAAAATAGTCAGTTAAAACCAAATAAAATCGTTTGTTACCTCGATTTGATCGATCGGTGAGTGGGGCGGGGTGGCCGCTACCAGTTTGGCAAGGTCGTATGCTCGATATTCTGTGCTCGAGGGATTTGATCGAGCTGGCATTCATCGAACTCGGGCAACAACTTGCAGATCTCGGCCTGGTATTTTTGCGGTAGTTATTCCTTAATTTGGAAAGTCCATGTGACTTGAATGACAGCAAGCTGAGAGTCGCACCGTAGGAGGACTCGTTTGGCTCCGTACTCAGTGCTTTCTTTAGACCTGCAATCACGGCCTCGGGTTAGGCTTCGTTGTTAGTCATATCTGGGCATCCTATGGACTGGAAAATTGCTTCTCCTATTGGGACCTCAAGTTCGAGTCCCAGTCCCCATCGCGACGTGCTTGTAATCCAATCTTGGGTGCACAAAACTAAAGGATACATAAGCCATACCATAAACATAAAGGTAGGACAAGTTTATTATTTCAAAGAGTCACACAATAAGCTATCATCCCTCTCTAAAAGAGAGAGCAATATATATAAGATATAAATTGATGTCTAGCATTAACATGGCAACAGAATTATGAACGTGATTAATACTTAATGGCCTTAATCTTACACTAGCAATTTAAACTCATGACATACCAAAGCCACTATTACAGCAAAACATAGTTTTCATATTGATATCAGACATAATTTAATTTCTCGTTTTTACAAAATCTTCACATGTCACAACCTTATTCCATTAGCATAAACAACATGGTTTCCAGCATCATGCAACAACAATATAATCCACTAAAAACTTGTAAAACTTTTCATACATATATGCAAAGATCCAATCTTGATTGGTCTAACTATTTCAAGAGCTTGCCTACGAATTTCTCAAGTTCGCATTTGTAACGAAAGGATGATGCTACAATGAACAGAAAGTGGAACTAGAATTGAAGTTAGATCTAGAAAAAACTAAAATTTTAACTAGAAAATCTCCACAGACGGCGCCAAATTGTTTGACCAAAAATATTTTAAGCATTTTGTTAAATTAATTAAATAAGAAGATAGATAGTAAATCTTAATTAAGGATAATTAATTTTAGATCTGGAATGGATAACATGAATAGAAAAATATAGATGACTATAAATGCTGGTAGTAATTATGGATGGATTTAATTGTATGAAAAAAGACTATGCATTAAATAACATTAAATAGAAATAAAATGTAAATAAAGGAGAAGATTCACCCATTCTTGTGTGAGGCGGATCCTCTTTCATTTGATAAAGATGAATGATAGACAAATACAAGAATCTTAGGACACTTTTCAAATCTGATGGAGGGTGTGGGATAACAGATGATCTAATCTTACATAGATATGTTTGTATTTCTTCTAGAGAGAGAGTCTGCTTTCCAGAAATCCCCCCTTTCATTCTTCTCTCATACTCTTTATATGGGATATCCCAAGGAGCCCTAAATAGTACAATTAGAGTGAATATTCAGTAGAATATTCCCTTTGAAGATTCCAAAGCAAAACTAGTTGTTACTTCTATATGTACTGCTTGATCTCGGCCTTGTTGTTGATCACTGCTCGACCTCGGCCTTGTTGTTGATCACTTCTTGACCTCGGTGTTGTTGATGATCACTGCTCGACCTCAGTCTTATTGATCACTGCTCGACCTCGGCCAGACAACTCAATTCGATTCGCAGGTTTCTCATGACAATTGTATCCGCATGTCAAATTTCTCTACTTTGATTTTGACCCATACAAAAAACAAATCGACAATCTTATTCAGAAAATGTACATACGCAACAACGACTTTCAAAAGTCCAAAACGATCCCTTGCAAAAAGAAAAGAAAAAGCAACAAGCAACAACGAAGAAAAGAACAAAAAAAACTAAGTATAGAAAAGCCATGAAACCTTCACTCGACACTATCGCCGATGTCGCCCTTCCTCCAACTCGGTCCAGCGGCGTCACCTCCGTCATCATCCACTCCAGCATTGTCATCATCAGAAATCCCATCCTCAATCTCAACGTCCTCACCGGCCTTCGGTGTCCCAGGATCATAGCCGCGGCAAGACGAGCCTCGCGTGCCTTAACATGAGCGTCTTAAAAATGGCCTTAGAAACGCTCCCCGCCGCCAACAAGCCCTTTTATATATCCAGTTGGGCCTCAACATGGACCCACATCTCGTACAAATGGCGGGAGACTGCAGCGAGGGAAGGTACTTGGGGAGCCTGAGCCAACAATCACGCCTTTTCGGCCTCGAGGGCCACAACTTGGTCACTCAGGTTCGAGACATCTCGCTCGAGCACGCCGATCTATTCCTCAAGCCGCACCTGCCTCAGCGCAACCATCTCCCTCTCAGCTTCCCGCTCAAACCTGAGGACACAAATAGTGTGTTCCAGCGCCGCTGCCCTCGCCAAAGCCGCCAATCGGGCTCCCTCGGCCCTCTCCAACTCAGCCACCTTCTCCGCCCACTCTGCACTTAGATTGACGACTCTAGTAGCCTTTTGCTCAAGCTCGGCTCGCAAAGACACCACCTTCGCCTGAAGATCCTCGCATTCCGCCTTGACCCTTTTTCCCACCTCGAGCTCCTTGTCTTTGACCTTTATTAGCCTCTCGATATCGATACATCTGCGGATAGACCGCATCATATCCTCATATTTCCGCTCCAACTCTTCCCCTGAGGGATTGAGTATTGCCTCCATCCCTAAGCTGCGCATGCATCTCATGACACTTGTCGCGATACCGGCGATACTTCATAGTCATTTTCTAAAAGACATCGCCCCGCGTCTCAGCCCGACGGGCACTCTCGGTCTCCAAAATATAAGTCTAAGGAAGGAAAAAGGAAGAGTCGGCAAAAGAAAAAAGCACAAAATGAAGAAAATAGCAAAAGGAAACTCACCATCAAGGCCATCCCAGCCACACCGCGTGACAAACCAATATCATTGATCCCCCGAAGAGACCTGCTTTCGGCAGCGGACCACAGAAGGTCGAATTGGGGCACCAAGTCCACTGTATCCTCCAACAGGTCAATGTCCAACGGAATATCGAGCACATGGGAGGGACCTTCCGCCCTCACATCAACCCTGGTAAAACCTTCCTCGAACATCCTCATATCCTCAGGATCAATATCCGAATCAGATTCGTAATCATCTACCACTATGCCCTTCAACCTCTCATTAGCCGAAGAGGTGGCGCGAGCCTGCCGATATGTCGATGGACCGCTTGGAACAATCATAACGGCCTCCGAACTCTGTCCTCTCGCCACGACAGTCTCTTCCACGCCCGAAACGGGCATCGCCTCCACACCTAGGCTGGCATCACCACCGGCTTCAGACACCGCCAAAATGGCGTCACCCCTCTAGGTCGCTTCAATCAAAGATGCCCCCTCCGACATTACCATCCGCCTATTATACAGGGACTCTTCTCCATCACCATGAGAAGTTTCATCGCCCGAACGAACTGTGGGAACCGGAGTATCCGATCGAGGAGCAGTCTCCGAATGACCGGGTTCGGACGAAAACGCGGACGCGATCTTCCAAGTGGACAGAATCCGAATGCCCTCATCTGCAGTCGCCACTAGTATGGGCCTGGAAGAGGAAGTCAGCTGGCGGAAAGCAAGGACGGGAGCCCTCGCTCCCCTCCGACCTGCCAATGAGAAAAATTTGATCAAACGAAGATATAAGATCGAAGAACGCAATGACTAAGGGAGAGACGAGCCGACTCACCAGTAGAAGTTTTGCGCCCAAACCTCTCATGGAAGGGTGCGCATCGCGAATCCCCATTGTATGGGGCAGAATATGGCTCACCCACCCGCGGATATCGGCAATTAGCGGAGGGGGTACTCTCTCAACTGCAAAAACAAAAAAAAACACACTCAACGAGATCATTAGAGAGAAACAACCAGCATTCATTTTAAAAAAAAAAAGAGATAAGAAAGAAAGACCTACGTCGAAATTCCACGTCTCAGGAAACCCAGCGGGATTCGATACCACGTGCCCCGTTTGGACATAGAATAAGTTCTCCCAAAAGAGGCGGTTGGTCTTGTCATCCATATTCACCACCAAGCCTTGGTTCCTCGGTGACGAAGGTGTATCATCGTGCCCTAGTGAAAATGGGGGACGAAGAGGTGAAGCAGATGCTGGAGAGAAATCCCCCGATCGGCCAGTTCCGCGTACTTGATAAGCATGAGGAAAGAGCTTATATATGTACGGAGAGAGTTGAGTCGTACACACCTCATAGTAGCAGTAGAAGTCCACTGCCAAGGAAGGAAGGGGAAGCGTGTATCCGATGACGAATGGATACGCGTAAAACGCGCAGTATCCCGGGCGGTGTATATGCACTATGTCACGACCCACTGGAACAAGTTCAATATGATCGGGGATTCTCCATTTGGATTTAAACGCCGTGAGCACCGCGACATCCATTGTAGAAATGATAGGTTCGAACTCACCCTCAGCAGGGCTCTTGAAACCAATCCTTGACTTCCTTGGGCGGGGAACTATTTCATCCATCGTCGGAAACCTTTCATCTTCCGCCATAACCACTCCCTCTTCGAGTGGGGGTATATCATTTTCCAGTACAGGGGCACCAATGGCTCTATCAAGGTTGGAAGATGCACTATCCATCTCTTTGTCGGTTGCACATATCAGGAATGGGAAGGAAAATAAGGTAGCAGCCCAGAGAACTGTTAGCAGAAAAGGAAATGCGAGAAACTAGAGGGGAAGAAGGAATGCCTTAAGACTTTCTTTTGAATGATTGGGAGACACAACATTCAAATGGGAAATTTTTCCCTATTCATAGAGGTATAAATACTCTGGGCAGGAAAACCAAACGCCGTCATTTTTTGAAAATTACGGAAGGGGCACGGGAAACGACACAACGCATAGAGAACGTTCGTCATAGTGACGCATGACGAATTTAATGACATTCCGAACCGACGTAACGATCTGATGCAGCTCTCGAAACGTCACATCGCTATCTCGCCATGAAGTACTCGCGCATCGCCCAAAGTGCACAGATTTCTCAAACTTTCGAATTGACAAAGTCCGCCCATCGACCTCGCCAAAAGACGACCCCAATAGGTGGAAGGACTAACTGTATGGGTCGAAATCTGACCAAACGGCGATCTACATGAAGAGGAACGTCAAAGTATCGATTGAGCCGAAGTCGTATTCACAAGGCGCTATGGCGACGGGCACCTCGTCATGGCTGAGGTGGTACACTCAGAATGCTTGTACGGTGAAGTGGACGTTACGGCATTTCAGATGGTCAACCAATAGCACGATTAAAAGATTTAGTTACCTTGGCTAATGACTGTTGGGTAAAGGAGAATACCTTATATAAATACCGGATGAGACAATGGAGAGGGGGACTTCTCTCGGAGGTCACAGGCTACTCCACCGGCAACAGAATTCCTTTCTTGAAAGCCTACCTTGTAAAAAAGACTATGAACCTTGTTATTATACTTGTAATCACCATCATTGAATGAAGACACATCTCGTGGTCACGATTGGTGAACCTTCTTCTCCTATTGCTTTTTATTATGAATCGCTGATGTTTAGACTATTATTTCATCATATATTCCAAATCTTTATTGAGAGATTCTTAAGTTCAATCTTAACTAGTTTTTCTTGCTCGTCGTTCTGCGATCTAGAGTTAATTATCGGTGGCTGAAATTTATCCTTTCTCTCAACATTTTATTTAGTTTAGCAAAAAGACTTGAAAACTTTTTGGTTAAACAAAAGTTATAATAATTGGGTGGTGAGTGAGCTAAAACCATATAGTGCTCGAGGAAAAACCATATATTCGTAGTGAGTGTCAAAATCACTCGTTTCTTGTGTGCAAGTAAAACAAGATTTGGACAATACTCAACTTTTGAGATCGAACCAAAACAAAATGTCAATAAGTCATTTCTATCTCACTGTTGCTTTTCATTTGTTAAATTTAGCATTTAATTATTTATCTCTGGACATCCTCAACCACGAGAGAGAGAGAGAGGGAGAGCCAAAATGAAAATTGAGCAAACTACTTTTATTGGAGAGGGATGTACCGAAGCTAAATGCACAAAGTACCACATAGTCATACATTTTACAAAAATGACAAGTTCACAAATTAACATCTGTGCTGGCATACTGCTGACTAGCTCAGGAAAACAGTAAAGGAATAATAAAGAACGGAAGAGGATAGAGTTGGTGCCTTCACTGGAGCACTTGGCTGCCATAATCCGAGTTGAACTTGTCATACCTCGGCGCATGAAGGTGTGCAGATGGTCTAGTGTTCTTCAATGCCATCTCAATATCTCTCACAGTAATTGGTCCAACGTTGGGCAACTCTGCACATTGATACAAGAATTCAGTACAAAGGAATGAAACACACCTAAAGAAGTACCTCAATAAAGTTCTTACACACGAGTACTAGGCTAACGATAGTTTCAATGACAACGAAGTCATCCAATGGGTAAAGCACAAGAGTATTTCTACCGGTATACATTAATTCAGGTATTAGAATCATGCTGAGTTCGTGTAACTAGAACAGGTAAAGCTTTGTAACGAAATACACATACATGACGCATGTGTATCAAGTTTCATTCTAACAGCATTTAACTTTCATTGACTTCTCTAGGTAGTTTGATGAAAGCAGTAATTCATGGGAAAGACGCAAATCTTACAGCTTAAAACCGGAATTTGTTGGATGACACATTAACAGACATTGTCATAACTAAAATATCAATATAAACCAACAGTATGCATGTGGCAGAATTGACAAATAATCGAGTCGCCTGGTAGGATGTGATAGAAAAGAGGGCTATATAGTAAGCATATACCCAATTGCCGCAGTAGAAAACCAGAAACACTGAGCTCCTTATATCCCGACATATAATTATTACCCCGTCCAACCCAACAAAGTAGTGGAAAAAATATGGCATACCATCCTCAGGCACCACTTCTTCTTTCTCTTCAAGCTTTGCCATTAAACGTCTTAATGGTTGCATGGCAGCCTCCTTGCACAACAGCCGAATATCAGAACCGGAAAAACCTTCTGTCTTTTCTACCAATAAATCATATGGAAGTGGCTCATCTTCAGGCAGTGATGGTAGTAATTCCTCAAACATGGCGCACCTTGCTTCTGGCTCCGGAAGGGGCACGAGGATCTGCGGTTACAGTCAGAAGGCGAACTAAATAGTTACAAGCATGACGTATAAACTCAGGTGTGGATTATACTAGTGAATGAAACCAGACTAAGCCTGAGTGCATTCTCTTCTTTTCCTCCTTTGTTCAGCCAAGTCTTCTATCACTCACTTAAGCACATATTAAACATGTAAAAAGGTAATCAAAAGTTCCCCTACCCAGCCATCACCAGCCCCTTAAAAATAAGAAAAAGAGGGAAATTACTCTAAAGATCCAATATGTAATAAATCAACCAATAGATGAAAGATCATTCAACAACCAGACCTGCAACGGAAAAACATTTATGCGAATCAAACCATGAAACTCTTAAGCTAAAGCCTCAAACCCCTATTTTACTGTCTGGAGTAACACTTATTGGCTTCAAATTTCACATGCTTTTACATGGCTAAAAAGTCTGCATCCACTAAAACTATTAAATGTTTGACATGATTTACTTGGAGATATGACAAAGAAATAGATCATCGCGAAGCTAAACATAACAATAAATAAAATCTACTAATTCATTTTTTTTCTAGCAAATAGTCTTATTATCAAGCAAAGTATGTTTCAAGATCACATGAAAGACTACCCGCTTCTCAAGACGACGGAGCATTGCTGCATCCAGTTCCCAGGGAAGATTTGTTGCTGCCAGAACAAATACAAGTTCATCTGTCCTATTCAAACCGTCCATCTGCAGTTCATTTCAACCATTACCTAGCGATATAGTTCAGATAAAACCATACTAAATGTCTTCTTTAATATCAAAGAGAAGAAACAGCAAGATCTGATATAAAGCAAACTGTACAAGTTAAAGGCTTGCTTTTATCTTTACCATTTACCTGGTGCTGCATGATTATCAGCTAAGCCTAAAAGATGGTTCCAAACATTTCCTTCATTTTTACTTAAATGGCATAAAGTTTACAATCCTCTCCGGTGTCAAGTGACCTTTCTTTAAGTTCCAATGGTTACCATAGTCACTCAACGGACTGTACAACAGCACACAATTCAAATTTGACAGAGCATGTGATAACCTAACTAAAAGCGGTTTGAAAAATCTCTAGATTAACAACAATATCAGGAAAAAAGAAAAATCCAGATTCCAATTGTTACGCTTAGTAGTTCAGAAGGTGCTAACCAGCAGAAATTATGTGAACTTGCAAAAATTCATGGTCTCATTTATTTTTCTAAGAGGAATTACTTTGCCATACTGCCCCAAGTGCTTCAATCTCCCCAACCCACCCAACATGAGACCACAAAAAGGGGATGCACGAGGGGAAAAAGAAAGATACAGAGAATAAAATGAACATCATTCCCTGGGGCAGTAATTGGCTTTTGACTTATTAATAGCGTTGCAGTGCAAAAACATCGCTTTTCACAAGTCATACATACACTTCTAAATATCAAGCTTCACCTGTATGAGCAGTTCTGTTTTTAAACGCCTACTAGATTCATGCTCACTACGTGCTTCACCACGTTGACTGATAATTGCATCAATTTCATCTAGAAAGATAGTTGAAGGTGCATGATGCCTGGCGAGCTCGAATAACACTTTTATCAATTTCTCAGAATCACCTGTATCACACAAGAAACTTCTAAAGAGTACGCAACGCATTAATTGAAGAACTATTCTCAACTGATGTATCTAAAACTTTATTCATCTGAAACCTGATGAGATACACTGGAATGATCTTGTTTGAGTTAGATGATTTACATGCTATAATTTTCTTTCACATTATAAAAAAAGGCAGATGTAGACAATCAAAGACAGAGATCATAACTGCTGATATGTTCAGGAAAGCTTAACCCCATAAAACCTTACTTAATAAGTCAGCCACATTAGGTGTTAGCTTCCTTCAACGTTGATAACACACAAAAGAGCTGTCTGGAACTCACTGAAGACTAATAGAACTACATACCGCAGTAAAAATTGCATAACAACTCAGAGCATGCATTTGGTATTTACTACACACAGTTGATATGTATGATATATCCTTAGCTCCTGTGACCCAGTTTGACTTACCTTAGCGTAGTAGAAATTTCTATAATCATGAGATATTACAATATTACATTGTTCCATCACAACAACAACAACAACAACAAACCCAGTATGTTCCCACCGGGCGGGGGGTGGGGAGGGTAGTCTGTACGCAGACCTTACCCCTACCTAACAGGTAGAGAGGTTGTTTCCAATAGACCCTTTGCTCAGGAAGTGTAATAAGAAGAAGAGGAAAACAGGAAAGGGAGAAAGAGGGAAAAGAAAAGACAAAGGGAAACAACAGCTACAATATTACATCGTTCCATCAGATTACTTGAAAAAATACAGGCCAACTTTAGGGCAAGAAATAGATTAAGCTGAAACAACAGCTAATATTAGAATGTGATATAGTTGTTAGATAGTTATGTGTAATAGTCCTAGTCCTCTAGTCCTATATGTAGTAGGAGTAGAATATGTTCTAGTCCCATATGTAGTAAGAGTAGATTATATCCTAGTCCCATATGTAGTAGGAGTAAAATATGTATTATATATAGAGCTCACTGTATCATATTTAAAAAATCGATTTTTTTTCGGGTGCATTCTCACAATAGCATTAACCTTCAGCGAACAAACCCGAACCATATAGGTCACGTGTTCGAGCCGTGGAAGCAGCCACTAATGCTTGGATTAGGATAGGTTGTCTACATCACACCCCTAGAAATGCATGCTTGGTGCACCAGGCTGCCAGCCTTTCTTTTTCTTCAGTGAACAAACCAAGCTACAATGTGTGACTTCACTTCAAATTGGATGGTGTCTACTTTTGGTTGTCTAACATCATTGAATATCCATTAATAGGATGGTGTTATCAGTCATTCGAAATTTATCTTTTAATATCATACAAGTTTGGAGTAAGTTTCCTATTTCAGAAAATGTTTGACTCGATATGCACTTCTAACTGTAATCATCATGGCTTTGCCAAATGATTTAAAATCCTCAAGCTGATAAGCAGGAAAGACCATTTTAGTAAATTGCAGAGGAAATCATACCACGCCATTTGCTGACAACTGATGATGCTGAGATATTGAAAAATGTGGTATTGCATTCAGTTGCAACTGCCTTCGCAAGCATCGTCTACAAATTAACAGAGTAAAAGTTTTAACAAGATAAATAGATATTTCCTCTCATATCAAGATATTAAGATTTATGTATAAAGAAAAGAAATGGGGGGATGCAGAATTCCAATAACATGAATACGAAACTGGACAGATCACCAATAGAAGTACCAACGGAAGGAAATCAATGGGAGAGTTTATATACAGAGCTGAAGGCTAAAGCACAATAAAATAAGAAGGATACAGCATATGAATGAAAAATAACCTTTTGCACAGAAGAAAAACACGAGTACAAACCTTTCCTGTTCCTGGAGGGCCAAAAAGAAGGATACCTTTCCATGGAGTTAGAAGACCTTTAAAGTACCTAGAAGAGAGAGAAAAGGCAGATCTTGGCTCAGTAATGAGAATTTCGAATATCATGTTTGCTCAAAAAGAAACAGTTCATGAAAAATTACAAGTAAAGCGTCGGAAGATATATTGGATTGAATATTTGACACTAAATCTTATGTTCATTAGCTTGCACCACAAGAATACAAAAAAAATAAAAAGGTTCATAATGGAGAAGTCCACTAGCAACAGTACAAAGATTATAACCTCTCTATTCAACTTGTTAGACAACCAGCACATAACCAAGTATTGTAACCTACTTTGGATATTTAATCGGCATGACAACTGCTTCCTTTAGTAGACGCTTGGCAGTCTCTAATCCTTTAATGCTCTCCCACTTTACATCTGGATTACCACGAAGAATATCCCTGGAAATGTAAAACAGACAGAAATTAGCAAAACTAGTTTCCAATCCTAACAATGATAGTGTGTGAGGGAGATAAAAACCAGGTTCAGTAACAGCAATTGCTCATATTGTTCAGGTCATTTTGTCGTTACCTACCTGCTTAAACTTTCTCCTAAAGCACGCATTTCTGCAGACTCGAAAGGGGGAAGTAGAGATCTTTGCCTGAAATATGAACATTTAACTTTACTAAACCTCTTCGGGAAGAATTACCCAAAACAAAAAAATTCAGGAAGAGGAAGTGAATCTCTGGCAGCTGAAAGTTGTTAGTAATATATATGAGTATCAAATGTTTGTTAGACCGCCAATATCTCTGGGCGATCAAACACAAAATTTAAGGTCATTAGTTGCTGTGTCATACGGTTTTCCAACTACTCCAACAGACTGAACTCCATTAACTCCATTAGAGTGTGGTGCGCCTCCATTAGCCTAAATCAGAAGAAAAGATTAAACGTGCAGATTGTCAATAGCATTTATGATCATCTTATTCATCATCAGCAATACCTGATTATATTGCTCGTAAATGGACAATTCTGCAGTGTTCCGCACATGTCCATTTCCATTTGCAGTCATAGTCGAAGAATTTCCATTTGGTACAGCATCACCATTCTCAATTGCAGGAGCCTTCTTCCTCCCAAACTTCATATCATAAAACAACTTAAAATCCTAAATACGGACACCAAAAACAAGTATTGTATATAAATACTCAATGTCCCTAATCTTGATTTATTCATTTCATCACGAGACACATCCAACTTATGAATCATTCAGCAATTTGCAACTCCTGTGAACAGAACTAACAATATGGTTTAACAAACTATTCATGTTTACTCTGTTTCCCCTTCAATTTCATTTAATTAGCTGTAGAACTTTAAAAAATTAAGCCATTACCTACTAATTGTGTGACTTCTTTTCTGCTCAGTTACAACTTCTTTGGAAGACAATATTATGACACAAAGTGAGAATAAGATTAAAAGCTAAACAATCCAACTTAATTGGAAAAGTCTTCGCCTACTTCCTCATCTATTCAAATTCGAATTTTACTCGGAAGTTAGCACAAAGTTAACAATTATCTATACATGAAGGAATCTACTCAAGGTCAAGCACATTTGAAATTCTCTCTTTTATTTTCAGCATTAACAAAACAAGTCACTCTTTTTCAACTTCAACAACACTTGTGTCTACTTATCGAACAATTCATCACTTTGTAGCTTGTTATTATTCAGTTCCATGTTGCTAGGAAGAGTATACTAGTGTGTCTTTTGATAGAGAGCAACTAGTCAAATCAAAACCTGAGCAGTGCAAACATCACATACAATCAAAAAATGTCATATTTAACCTATTAATTTTAACATTTAGTCACCAATTAAAAGGGGACATTATAATTCCTTGACTAAGGACTACATCTCAGTTTCCTTTCACATTTTCTGGAAGAACAAGAGCATAGTTTAGGTAAGAAACATCCAAATCAAGGCCGAAAAGGTAAAAAATTTATTAAGCAATGTAAATCTAACATCAGAACAATCTTTCCGGTCAGAGATTTCCTAAATTAACACAGAACATTAAAATAATGACAAGCATAGTCTACACCAAACTTCACTTTGAATTAAAGTCAAGATTTTCACAAAATAAATCAGAAAATATTCTTTTGTAATTTATTTTTTAAAATCAAGTCAATAAACCAGAAAAATCTCTTCCTTTTATGCCCTCAATCATCACAACATGCATGAATCAGTACAATGTGTCGCACACAAAAACTGTATATTCGCCACAGAAGAAAAACTAAGAAATCTTAAAAACAATAAAGAGGACGAAGAAGAAAACCCGTAAGAAAAACTCGAAGTAAAGCTGAAAACGAAACAAAATTAAATTTTAAGAAAATCTCAAACTAACACAAAAATGTCTCTTCCATTGTCAATCATAATCTCATGCATGGATCGGTACTACATTAAGCTCACAGAGTCCTTCAAAAATCAAAAATTCACTTTAAACTCCAAATTTCACCCGAAAAATACCTCTAATTTCAGGCAAAAATCGGCATTTCGAAATCAAAATAAGAAGATAAAGTTAATATGAAATTCTAAAATCAAAGCCAAAATGCACGAATCGATCAAAAATGTCAATTTCGTAACAACACAAAATCTCTTTCATGTTCCGATACTTCAATCATTACCACGTGCATGTATCCAGACAATGTACATCACACACAGATCATTTAAACTTAGTTCGAAAATCAAAATCAACCGGGAAAAAGACAGAAACTCAAAAATTACATAAGAATTCAACAAAAAGAAGCTGTATTTTCAAATGAGGCCTTGGAAGATTAAATTTAATTACCGGGAAGGACCAGCGAGTCAACGCAGGTTCGTCCGCCATTTGATTCAAACTCCGGGAGACAGGTGGAATGAGAGAGATAGATGTATACAGATATTTTTGCTCCCTCTCTTTCTCCGTCATACACGAAATAGATGCATTTTTAAGGAGTTAAGTGACTGTGAGCTGTTTACTGTACAGTGCACACTAACCCCCCCCCCCCCC
>ML276862.1:3109-35655 GCA_005239495.1 Nicotiana undulata
GCGGTGCACTGATGGACGCCGAAGGTGCACTGCGGGATACTTGGAGTGCCGACTTATAAGGCCTAGGAGGATGACCTCTGCCAAAGGGATCTCTGCCTCCAGACGAGGCACCACTGAATAGGCCAAAATGACGAGGTCTCTTGTCAAACCCCTGTCCACCACCCTGGGATAATACCATCTCAATGCGCCTAGCCACATCGGCTGCATCCTGAAAGGAGATATCAGTACCCGTCTCTCTGGCCATCTGAAGNCCCCTGTCCACCACCCTGGGATAATACCATCTCAATGCGCCTAGCCACATCGGCTGCATCCTGAAAGGGGATATCAGTGCCCGTCTCTCTGGACATATGAAGCCTGATGGGCTGAGCTAGACCCTCAATAAACCTCCGAACCCTCTCCCGATCAGTGGGGAGTATCATAATGGCATGCCTGGCCAGCGTAATGAACCTGTTCTCGTACTGAGTGACGGACATGGAGCCCTGCTGTAGATGCTCAAACTGCCTCCGAAGATCCTCCCTCATTGTAACTGGAAGGAACTCCCCCAAGAATAACTCGGAGAACTAAGCCCAAGTCAGAGGTGCAGACCCAGCTAGTCCCATCGGACTCCACAATGCCCATGTTCCGAAGAACCTCATAACAGCTGTCTAAATAATCATGGGGATCCTCTGATGGTGCACCAGTAAATGTAGTAGTGAATAACTTGGTGAACCGATCCAACCTCCATAGAGCATCTGTGGACATGGTTGCTCCCTCAACTGCTGGTGCCCCAATACCCGACTGAACTACTCCGGCCGTCTAAGGTGCCGGAGTCTGGAACTGAGTGGAAAACTGCTCTGGCGTATGAATAGCACGAGTCTGGGTACCTCCCCCAGCCTGAGATCCAGATGGTGCAGTAGGAAGAAGACCGTCCTGAGCCACACTCTCCATGAGTCCCACTAAGCGGACTAGAGCGTCCTGAAGCACTGGGGTGGCAATGAACCCCTCCGGGACCTGAGCTGGTCCCACCGGAACTAACTGGGTAGGAACCTCACCGGCAAGGTCTACCTGCGGGTCCTCTACTGGAGCTGCTGCTCTAGCTCTGCCTCGGCCTCTAGCACGGCCTCGGCCTCGGCCCCTCGTAGGAGCTNCAGACGTCTCCGTACCGATCCCTCAGACTCTACCAAGTTTGTCTGTGAGCTTTGAGACCTAAGATACCTAGGGCTCTGATACCAACTTGTCATGACCCGAAATCCCACCTTCGGGCCATGACTGCGTCTAACGTTGAACCCGCTAGACAAGCCAACGTTTGAACTAAATAAATCTCAATAGCAACTAAAACGAACAAGATGACTAAGGCATCGATGGCCCACAATGAAATTTAACAAAATAACCAAAATACAACATAGCACTTTCGAAATAAAACCCACATACAAATCACAGAACTGGTGTCACATACTCACGAACTGTCTAAGAGATTACTACAAACAAAAGGTCTGAAAATAAGTGCATAGGACTGTCTTTGAAATACAAAGTAAGACAGAGCTGAAAGTGAATAGTAGAAGGTGACGTTGAGGCTCACGAATGTCTACGGGTCTACCTTGATGTCCCCGAATGCGCTGAGTGAAGCTCCGACGGTCAGTGATCACCAGGTCCGGCTGCGTAGTCTGCACAACATAAAGAAGTGCAAGTGTAGTATCAGTACAACCGACCCCATGTACTGAGTAAGTGTCGAGCCTAACCTCGGCGAAGTAGTGACGAGGCTAGGACCAACAACAACATATGTACCTGTACAATTTTATATAATAACAAGAAAGATGGCAACAGAAATAAGCAAATAAGACAGATACGGGGAGGACATGTTGGGGTACTAGGGGCAACAAAATGCTAGCATGGTAGAACACGGTAATAACTGAAATGTACAAGTAAAGGCAGGAATTTATATTCTCAACAGATAATGAACAGAAAAAGGCACGACATGTCCCCTCGTGCATAACCTCACAATCACTCGGCATGGAATGACCCCTCGTGCATATATAATAACACTCAGCACGGAATGTCCCCTCGTGCATAACCTCACAATCACTCGGCATGGAATGACCCCTCGTGCATATATAATAACACTCAGCACGGAATGTCCCCTCGTGCATAACCTCACAATCACTCGGCATGGAATGACCCCTCGTGCATATATAATAACACTCAGCACGGAATGTCCCCTCGTGCATAACCTCACAATCACTCGGCATGGAATGACCCCTCGTGCATATATAATAACACTCAGCACGGAATGTCCCCTCGTGCATAACCTCACAATCACTCGGCATGGAATGACCCCTCGTGCATATATAATAACACTCAGCACGGAATGTCCCCTCGTGCATAACCTCACAATCACTCGGTACGGAATGTCCCCTCGTGCATATATAATAACACTCAGCACAGATTGTCCCCTCGTGTATAACCACAATCACTCGGCACGGAATGTCCCCTCGTGCATATATATATATATCAAAACAAGGCAACAATATAATGTGAAAGTCAACACTAAGAAGTCTCAAGTGCATGGAAATACTCAATGTAATTTCTATTATCCCGGCAAGGAGAAATCATCAATTACAACATCAACAAATGCCTAACAAGGGTCTCAGCTATAACCAACCTCGCATCAGAAATACAATTTCAACAATGTGAGCCTCAACTGAAACAAATAACTCAATAAATCTCCACGTCAGGAAACAACATCAAGGTACCACTTTTAATTCACCAATTACTCATAATGCGGAGAGTAATAAGAACACAATAAGTTTCATCACAATTGACTCACGGGCATACTTGACCGCAAAGCATAGGCACTCGTCACCACGCCTATGCGTTGGACATGAGTTTACACACAGCAAATAATACTCTATACCTAATCCCTCAAGCTGAGGTTAAGCCAAACACTTACCTCGGCTCCAAAGAAAATGCAAGTCAAGCCTCAATCACAGCCTTTCCTCTCGAATCCAACTCCGAATCGGGAATATCTAGACATAATGGATTTATTAACATCAATAAGTACTCAATAAACCAATTCCCAAGCCAAATTATACATTTCCTACTATTTCTCCGAGAATACTAAAATTCGACTCCGAGCCCACACGTTCAGGTTTTCGAAAATTCATGAAGGAATTAACTACCCGGAGTCTAAGGATCGAGGTTATGTAATTTATACAAGAATTCATGGCCTAACATGGAAAATCCCAAAAATCCTCAAGAACCCTAAAATTACTACCTAATTCTATGATTTTTAGATGATTTAGTAGTGAATTTAACTAGGAATTAGTGTTTGAAACTAGTAAAACTATGGAATTTACTTACCTCAATAACAGTGGTGGAAGGTCTTTTGAGAAGCTCTCTAAAATCTTGAAGAGGAAGATGAAAATGGAGGAATAAGGCTAAGTCCCGTATTTTATAACACTGTCCAGTGATTTCTTCACTACGATCACGACAAGGGGCCTGCGATCGCGAAGGCCAACTGGCCGGACCTCTGCGATCGCGGCAGGGGTCCTTCGATCGCGAAGAACAACTAGCAAGACCTCTGCGATCGCGGCAGGGGTCCTGCGATCGCGAAGAACAAACTCACCCGGCCCAGACGCGACTCAATGCGATCGCAAGAAACGGGCTGCGATCGCGAAGGTGTGGAACCCAGACCTCTGCGATCGCGGAGAGGAGGCTGCGATCGCGGTGAACAATCACTAGCCCAGCAAAATCCTTCTCTGCGATCGCAACCCACCTTCTGCGATCGCAGAGAAGGAAACCAGATTGCAGATTATCTGGTTTTTCCAACTTAGCTCCCAGGGGTCTAAAACACCCCCGAGCCCCTCGGGACCCCGTCCAAAAGCACCGGCAGTCTGTATTCAAGATACGAACTTGCTTGAACTTCCGGAACATGAAAAACAACAACGGAACTCGAAATCAAACCCCAAATCCAAATTAATCAAACTTAAGAACTTTGAAATTCTAGAATTCACTTCAATGCGCCGAACCGGCCTAAACTGCTCAGAATGACTTCAAATTTTGCAGACAAGTTATAAATAATACCACGGAACTACTCCCGGTCTCGAAATTTCCTTCGAACCTCGGGAACAAAAAAAATAACCTTTCAAGCCAAATTTTAAATTCTTTAAAAACCTCAAAGCTTCATTAACTCCAATTTTCCTCATTTGGATCTGAAACCAATCAAATCAAGTCCGTTTTACACCAAATTTCACAGATAGGACAAATAACATATAATAAACCTGTTCTGAGCTCCGGAACCGTAATATGGGCCCGGTAACACGGCTTTCACATAATTACTCATTTTCAAAATCCTTTATTAATCTCATAAATAATTTTCTTTAGAAATTCATTTCTCGGGCTTGGGACCTCGGAATTTGATTCCGGGCATACGCCCAAGTCCCATATTTTACTACGGACCCTCCGGGACCGTCACATCACGGGTCCGGGTCCGTTTACCAAAAATGCTGGCCAAAGTCAACTTTATTCATTTAATTATCAAAAATTCCATTTTTCATCCAATTTTCAATATAAAGACTTCCCGGCGACACGCCCGGGCTGCACACGCATATCGAGGTGAGATCAACGGAGGCTTTAGCAGCCTCGAAACACAAATATAGCTAAAATTAGTTAGGATGACCGTTTGGGTCATCACACTCTTCTGTGTTTATTTTCGTTCACTGTGTGTTTCCACCTAAATCTGAGTATTCTTTAAAGCCAACTTAATCACGTATGCAACCGTACTAGTTACGAGACTCGGGGAATGCCTAAAACCTTATCCTTGAGTCAAATGAACCCCCTTACCTTGAATCTCTGGTGCAAACTAGTTTTTGGAGTCCCAACGCATTTTGAAAGAAAAGTTATTTTTAAAACGGTGACCTGGCACACCGGAACCAAATATCAGGTGGCGACTCTGAAAAGTCTTTCGAAACACAATATTTTTGTCACTTTCTAAATGAAAATCCTTTTGAACTTTACATAAATCTTTTTATTTATTTTTAAGAGGGTTTAGTGAGGTAGTAAAAAAAAGGGATGTGACAGCTTTGGCGACTCTATTGGGGAGTTGCAAGTTCGAGCTAATACTTGATCTTGTTAGCTTTTAGGATACTCAGTTGAGGTGTTTGTTTTCTTTGTTTATTTGGTTTGTTGGTCTTATTTCTTATTTTTTTTAGTTATTTGTTTATTGTTTTTCCTTATGTGTTTACCGCTTTATTACTGTCATTATTTGCATAACCATGGGTCTTCTTTCTGCAACAAGTTTTCCGGAGCACGTTTGAGCGTACACGACGTTTTTGTGAGTCACCCGTTTCTTTAGGGGGTGGCGTGAGAGCGTGGAGTGGGAGGACAGCTAGAGTAGCCGCCATCGACCATGTGCCGCCCCGAATTGCCTTGTTAGTGAACCCCAAACTTAGGTCAGCCTTTAGGTCATTCTTATTTGCATCATGTCATTTAGTCCTAGTAGGGCTCGGTCCCAAACACTGTGTCCCTTTGTAGGAGGCCTATCTAAATTTTTTCAAAATGGGCCCGTGGCCCAAAAAGACTTTTAATCATCCCCATGTGCTACATGCTACATTCTTTAAGGGTAAATAAGTCATTTGGCGGACCAATGACGGTTGAGGGTAATCAGAAAGAAAAGAGGGTGAAGTGTAAAGATGAAGCAAGTAGGGCCCAATTTGTTTCTTCATTCACAACTTTTTCAAGAAAAGACAAAAAAAATGAAAATGAAAAATCCAAAAAGATTTTGCACTTTCCCATCATTTTCCAAAAAAAAAGACAAAAAAGTAAATCAAAATTTTTTTTTACATGTTTCATCATTTTTCAAAAAAAGACAAAAATATATTTTCTCCAAATCAGTGTTTTTATTAAATTCTCTGTCGTATCCAATCTTCTCGAACTACGCATACTTGATTCTCGTCTTTCATGAAGGGATACGTAGGCAGACCACATAGGGTCCGGTTTTCCTCCTCTTCCTAGTGAGCTTTTAGTTCTTGGCTTCGAGGGTCGTAGCCAAATATTGCATGTTTAGCCACATTTGGTCACATCGGTCGTTATTGCAAAATAGGGCTATTTTCTCAAAGTAGTTTATTTTCCCATGTCTTAGAGCCCCGAGTCTACAACAAAGTGTCTCTCAGTTTCAAGGCCCATTCATGTTGAATTTGCATGTCTGGCCACTTTTGGCCACAACAGCCATTCTTGCAAAATGGGGTCATTTTTGCAAAAGTAATGACCCATGTCTTAGTATCTTGATTCCACAACTAGGTGTCATATTACTTTAAGGTCCGTCCTTGTTGAATTTGCATCTCTAGCCGCGTTTGGCCATTTTTTCCATTTTTGCAAAATTGGGTCATTTTTGCGAATTAATTTCTAGGGCCATAATTATTAGGAGTTTGAAGTCATATAAGCCTTAGTGAGGTATTTCCATGCCTTGGAGGCCACCTTTGCGGAGTTTTCACTTATAGCCACCCTTATCCACATATGTCATTTTGCAAAAATAGCTCAATCGTGTCTTGCATGTGTCCAATAGGAGATGTTGTGGCGTCGCCCAGTGTCTCGAGTCACTAACTCTACTTGGTCTTATTTTTCTCATTCAGGTATGGAGTAGTGTACCAAATCTCAAGCATGACAGATACCCCAGGACCATCGCATTCGGAGCTTGTTTGAAGAGACTTTTTATATTTTGAGTATGTTTTCATGTTTTCTTTTACTTTCTTGTCTTGTCTAGTAGTTTTGAGTCTTTTAGGTGGTGTAAGAGTTTGTCGAATATTTTTTCATCGTACTTCCCATTTGTATTTGAAAAAAAATAGTTATAAATGAAAAATCCAAGAAGTTTTTAGTTTTTAGTTTATTTTGTCTATTACTTTGCCAGAACTATGCTTGGTATGATTCCTGTGGAATATGATACGTAGGCAACCTACATAGGGTTTGATCGAATCATTATTAAAAAAAAAAAAAAGAAGAAAACAAAGTGAATGAAGTTGTGGGACGTAAGGGATGAGAGAAAGAAATTAGTGATAATTAGAAAGAAAAGAGAGGAAGGAAAATGAACAAGCCAAGAAGTGCTAGAAAAGAAAGAAAAAAGAAGATTGAAATGAACAAATTGTTGCTAGGTGCATTGCACGTAATGTGATATTTCTATCTGATAAATGACCTAACGTTAACATGTTGGCTTTGTTTTGCTCCTCTTTGGTACTTCAATTGTTATCATAAAAGGAGGTGGTTAGTTTGTGGCATTCTAGCGAGTCATCTGTACAACACAAGGTTAAAGAGCATGGTAGCCATGGCTAGCAAAGACTTGGACATAGGTGTTGTTGATCCGTCTAAGGAGATTGTTGAATCAGAATTTGGGTTGAAAGAATAGGTCCTAAGGTTGAACGAACAGATGGCCGAATTATACCAAGCCTGGATTAGTGGGCATCCTCCACCATTATTTCCCACTAACTACATTTAAAGCCTCGTCACCATTCTGCCATTATCACTAATCTATATCCCCACTACTGCTGATATCTCCCCACAACCTTTTCACACTCCACCCTAAAACTACCTTATATCCCGCTTCTTTAACCACTGATGTTTTTGTAGCTCCTCCACCAACTACTCTTCGTCGATCCTCTAGCAAAACTGTGTTCAAAGTCCCCAATGCCAAACACTATGCTCCAGAACCAATTTTCAAGGTCTTGGATCCATACTCTTACGCTCCTCAAATTGAGCCTCCCGGTAAAACTACAAAGCCTGCTAAGAAAGAAGAGCGATAAGAGACATCCAGAAGGCTGAAAGATATTGAACAATCCTTAAAGGACATGCATGGGATGATAAATAACATGTCTTACAACAACTTGTGTATGTTTCCGGATATTCATCTGCCTGCGAGGTTTAAAATGCCAAAGTTTAACTTATATGATGTGCGTGGAGATCCAATAGCCCATATGAGAGTTATTGCAGTGAAATGAGAAGTGTTTGCGAGAAAGATGAATTGTTGATGGCATATTTCAGTGAGAGTTTGAGTGGGGAAGCCTTGAAGTGGTATGCTCGTCAAGATGTTAGTAAGTGGCATGCATGGGGTGACATGGCTCAAGATTTTGTTCGGCAGTATCAGTACAATGTAGACATTATCCCAGACCGCTCCTCCCTATCTCAGATGGAAAAGAAACCCAAGGAAATCTTTAGGGAGTTTTGGTTCAGATGGAACGAACAAGTTGCTCGGGTCAGTTCTCCGATTGATAGAAAAGATGTTGCTGAGCCCTGCCAACGACATGATCCAGTGGGCATTCCTGCTAAACGCTTTCAGCCTCAATACCGGCCCCTTGAATATCCTCGTACTTTAGATAATCCTCACCAATGCTACTTTCCTCCACAAAATCCCCAAAGTCATAACTCACTTTCCTAGTACTTTATCCACAATGCACCGCCGTATGCTCCATACCCACGAAACCCGCAACGGCTTGCACCGCCTCCACGAATGTCTTACCCACCTCTACAAGAATATCAACCACCTACCCGAAAGAGGTTCCAACCAAGGCCGGAGTACAAAATGAGAAGGCAGCAGCAAAGATAAAAGTCTTTCACTCCTATTGGAGAATAATATGCCAGTCTATTACAAAGGCTGAGACAATTGGACATGTTGAAGCCGATTCAGATAAAAATGCCAAACCCCCTTCCAAAGAATTTTGATTTTTCTCAAAGGTGTGCATATTGCTCTAGTTCCCCGGGGCACAACATAGAAAAGTGTTGGCATCTGAAAAGAGCAGTCCAGAAGCTTATTGATGCAGGTGACATTACCGTGCAAAATCCAAATGCAGCAGATGCTAGCAAAAGTCCATTACATGTTCATAATGAGACTCATATGGTGGGCATGATTTATGTGGAAAAGGAATATGAGAACTCTTCTAAATCCCCTGGAGGGCCACTTACCACAAAGTTTTCAGCGCTATCAGTCTTGGTTCCAGAGGTTGATCTTAAGAACAAGTTTGCAAAAGTGACCCAAAAGCTATTTGCTAAGTTCAACATGATGGAGAATTGTGGAGGTTCTGGTAATATTGATGTGGAACTCAGTGGCTAAGATGTCAATCTTGGTAATTGGAAAGACACTCTTTTCTTGGCTAGCGAGGGAGGAGTTTTGGTGGTTTATTTTGTTGTCATTTCTGTTGTCTGGGTTATTTCAAGATTGTAATCGGGATATTGTCTTGTGGATTAAACCTTTCCTCTTCTTATTTTTCCTTGTTCGTTTAGTTGTAGTAACTCGTCTAGTGTTATGTAGGTTTATTCCAGGGTTGGAATCCATGTCTATTTTGCTTATTTTGTTCAAACCCTTTTTACCGTCTGTCTAATGCAATCTCCTATTTTATGTTAGTTCTAGTTAGTTTTTGTTTAGGTCACTTTTGCTTTTATAGTTCTTTTCATGCTGACTCTAGTGACACGACATGCACACATAATTCTCAGCCAGATCTTGAAAGGTAATCTAATCATGGAATAATGAAACATAGTTTTGAATATGATAAAAATATATTTTTTAGGAAACAAGTAAAGATTCACACATTCTGAGATAACCTGAAGCTCGAATTGAGTGAAACTAAGGCAGTTAGTCTGGGAAATCAAGAGGTTGATGAGCATACCACAAGGGAATATCTCTCAAATAGTTTGAGGTAGATCAATCAGTGCTTAAATGCATTCTTCCACATCGAGATAAGGTTGAGTCAAGTCTGCTTCGAACTGGCAAGGGTCATTCATCAGGACAAAGGTATTGCCCATTGGCCCTTTTGTTTATGTTGATGCCATCAATAAATACTATGTATGATTTCTTTCCTTATCTTCAATTGCATGTTTTTAATTGGCATTTTTAAAGTTTGGTATGACGAAGGCATTTTATTCTGCTACCCAAACAGTTTTATCTTTTGCTACCCTTTTTTGAGCCTTAATTTGTTTTGTTTCATACCCCTCTTTTGAAACCAAAAGTAGAGTTAGGAACTAGAAAAGAAAAAGAAAAAGAGAACAGAATAAAAAGAAAGGAAAAAAGAGGAAAAAAAAGAAAAAGAAAAGAAAAAAAGGAAAAAAGGAAAAGGAAAAGAAAAACAAAAAAATTAACCAACTTTGTTTTTGAACTATGTTCGACCTGATTCCTTATAAGGATATGTAGGAAGCCTTACTCTGAGGTTCGGTCCCATCAAAGAAAAAATAAAAAGAAAAATTCCCCAGACTCCAAGAAACTGGGGCAGATGTTTTAATTTTGGCTAAAAGATCTGATTCCAAAAGATGTAATTTTGAACCCTTTCATCTTAAATTATTTTGAGCCTTCATGCCACCCTTTCATTCCAACCATGTACAAAAGCCTACATTACGGTCCAACGAAAGACCTTCCGACCAATCTTTGAGGATGTCAAATCAAGTAGTGATGAAAGTATGATCTTCCTGCATCACGGGTAATACTTTGTTCTTAGCACAAAGAGAGAAAATGATAAAATGAGAGAGTCTTATTGGTGAAAACCCTCATGGGCACCGTAAGGCGACGTTGAGTTGAGAAAAAGAGCAAAATGAGAGAGGCTTGATGGTGAAAACCCTTCAGGGCACTAGAAGTCGACTGCGGATTATGGATCACATAGGACAATTGGAGCGCTGAAGCCCAATTTAACAACTTAGAGGCATAACAAGAGTTGAAGATTAGACTCGCTTGACAGATCAGGCCACTTAATCCAAAATGCATGACATGCTCAATAGAGATGACCTTCAAATCATATTAGTTTCTACTTTGTTCTTTTTCCTGGGTAAAATTTTTTTCTTGTTATATACCATATCCTCTAGTTTCTCTCCTTATTTTTTTCCTCTTGTTTTGTTGAGTCCCTTTTGAGTCTGTGTTTGTCGAAATAAGGGAGAAATGACTTCAAAATCTGCTACTAGCTTTTTAATCACACAAAGCTGAGTCTGGCAAGCACATCAAATTGGCATAAGACATAGGAGAATAGTGTATGAACTAAGTGATGATAACATATGTTCTTTGGGACTGATATAAAATGCAAAGATTTGGTTAATGTTAGAACACGAGTGCAGTGCATCGAGCACAATGTATTTTATTTTAACGAATCAGGAATATTTCTTGTGATAATGGTTTTTCGGAAAAGCGGTCGGGCGATAATAAGACTTATCTTCCAAGTTGAAGTCCAAGTTGATCGTGACAAGTGCAAGAGAAATCGCCATCGTAGTCAAGGCCACAAACTAACCACCATGTTTTAAACTTACAAATTTTCTTTGTCTGAAACAGGGATGAAGACTACGTTCATATCAAATCTTGGAAGTTTGAATTTTTTAGGTGTAATGCCCCAATTCTGCTTACGCAAAGGCTATTGAGAAGATCACACATTACCCCTAGGAGACGCACTTCCTAGTTTGGGTCTTTCAAGTTTTATTTTTGTTATAGGAGGCACACTTCCTAAATTGAGATTTTACCCGTAGGAGATGCACTTTCTAGTCTTGAGTCATTTAAGTTCATCCCTAGGAGATGCACTTCCTAGTCTTGAGTCATTTAAGTTCATCCCTAGGAGACGCACTTCCTAGTTTGAGTCATTGAAGTTTTACCCCTAGGAGACGCACTTCCTAGTCGGGTCTTTCAGGATATACTTTTAGGAGACGCACTTCCTAAATTGCAATTTCTCCCCTAGGAGATGCATTTCCTAGTCTGGGTCTTTTAGGTTATATTTTTTTAGGAGATGCACTCCCTAATTTGGGTCATTTAAGTTCATTCCTAGGAGACGCACTTCCTAGTTTGAGTCATTGAAGTTCACCCCTAGGAGACGCACTTTCTAGTCAGGGTCTTTCAAGTTATATTTTGTTTAGCAGACGCACTTCCTAAATTGAGATTTTACCCCTAGGAGACGCACTTCCTAGTTTTGGGTCATTTTAGTTCATTCCTAGGAGATGCACTTCCTAGTTTGAGTCATTGAAGTTCACCCCTAGGAGATGCACTTCCTAGTCTGGGTCTTTCAAGTTATATTTTGTTTAGGAAACCCACTTCCTAAATTGAGATTTTACCCCTAGGAGACGCACTTCCTAGTTTTGGTTCATTTAAGTTCAGTTCTAGGAGACGCACTTCCTAGTTTGAGTCATTGAAGTTTTACCCCTAGGAGACGCACTTCCTAGTTTTGGTTCATTTAAGTTCAGTTCTAGGAGACGCACTTCCTAGTTTGAGTCATTGAAGTTCACCCCTAGGAGATGCACTTCCTCGTCTGGGTCTTTCAAGTTATTTTTTGTTTAAGAGACGCACTTCCTAATTTAGATTTTACCCCAGGAGACGCACTTCCTAATTTTTCGGTCATTTAAGTTCATTCCTAGGAGATGCACCTCCTAGTTTGAGTCATTGAAGTTCACCCCTAGGAGACGCACTTCCTAGTATGGGTATTTCAAGTTATATTTTGTTTAGAAGACGCACTTCCTAAATTGAGATTTTACCCCGAGGAGACACACTTCGTAGTTTTGGTTCATATAAGTTCATTCCTAGGAGACGCACTTCCTAGTTCGGGCCATTGAAGTTTCACCCCTAGGAGACACATTTCCTAGTCTGGGTCTCTCATGTTATACTGTTTAAGAGACGCACTTCCTAAATTGAAATTTTACCCCTAGGAGACGCACTTCCTAGTTTTGGTTCATTCAAGTTTCACCCTTAGGAGACACACTTCCTAATTTGCGTCATTCAAGTTTTACCCCTAGGAGACACACTTCCTAGTTTGGTTCATTCAAGTTTCACCCCTAGGAGATGCACTTCCTAGTTTGAGTCATTCAAGTTTTACCCCTAGGAGACGCACTTCCTAGTTTGAGTCGTTTGAGTTCATCCCTAGGAGACACATATCCTAGTCGAGTCTTTAGTTTTACTCTCATCATTGCATCAATAGCTAGGTGATTTACAGTTTTGCTAACAACTCACAAATCTTCCTAGTGCAAATTGGGGCAGACAATTTTGTTTCTTTTGTTGTTTTGATTGCAGGCACCAACCTGAAGAACGAGGGAAGTCATTCCAGAATTCAATTCAAGTTAGAAGTAGCAGAAGCTCGCCTCAAGATTGTGAATCGACAGTCCGAGATGATCAAAACAAGAAATCTCAATCCAGAATGAAAGAAAAGAAAAAAAAGAAGTAAATCCAAATACTGAAGCATATGAAAGATGTGAACTGCTCAAGACATGGTTGAAGTCAAGTTTGAAGTCAAGAGCACTACATGTCCGGTCTTTATCCGAAGAAGCCATGGAAAAATGAATCATCACCTGCAGCTAGCAAGCATCAAGGTTCAAATCAAAAGTCTGCATGAAGAACCATTAAAGACTCAAGATCAAGCTTCAACAGACTTATGATAAGCTTACTTAGTTCTTTTAGATTTTGATGTGATATAATAACGGGATCGCAAACCGGAACCTCGACGGCACCTCAATCGGCTCTCCACCTCGGTATACTCCTTCGCTCTTCTCACTTCTGAATTGGCCTGATTCCTTTATAGCCAAGGACATGTAGGCAGCTCAGATACCAGGGCTCGGTCACAATCTTTTGTATATCTTTGTTTCGTTTTGAATAAGCGTCGGGTCATAAATCAATTACGTTGCTTATTGTTCTTTTCTCCGAAAACTATTCGTATCATACCTATCCGCAAAACTCTACTAGACACTTGTTCATTACTTGTAGAACCTATGATACCAACTTGTCACGACCCCAAATCCCCTAGTCGTGACGGCACCTAACCCAATCTGCTAGGTAAGACAACTAATAATTATCCAATTCCAATAATAATAACAAGACAATAAAGTAAAGATAGTATTTGAATCTTATACATTTTCCAAGGACTGGTAGTGCAAATCATGAGCTTCTAAGAATAGAGTTTATGAAGATGAGATGAAATAAATACATAGTCTGTTTGAAATACATAAACAGAGTTATATAGATCTAAGGCTACCACGAAAAAGAGACAGCTACAACCGGGACGCAGGTGCATCTACAATCAGCTCCCATCGAACACAGCAACATCAGCAGCCAACATCTGCACGCAAGGTGCAGAAGTGTAGTATGAGTACAACCGACCCCATGTACTTAGTAAGTAACAAACCTAACCTTAGGTTGAAAGTAGTGACGGGCTAACACAAAGCTCGGTCCAATACCAATGCTCCACAACAGTTCATAATAGCACAGTACAAGTAATAAAAGAGGTATCTCAGAAATAAAATGCACAGCTCGTTCACAGTTTCAGAAAATAGTCATACTTTTCAAGTATCTCAGCGAAACCCAAATCTTGTTTCCAAGCAAAGAGGGGCAGCTGTAAGCACGTAATTTTTTACCCGCGCAACTTTTAAAAGTTATTTTTAGTATTCGTAGTATTTTTAGTATCTATTTGATTTTATAGAATTTTAGCATATTTTATCTTCAAATTTAATTTTTAGACACTAAAAAAAATAGTTCATTACATATTTTTCTATTTCTTTTACTTAAGGCTAGTAGTATTTTATAGTAATATTTTGATTTTTACTATGATTTCAATTTACTTCTTTTTCTCTATCCTTACTTGAAAATACAAAAAGAAGACCAAATTGGGCCAATCCTTAGACCAATAGTCTAATCCCTAATCCATCAGCCCACTTCTTCCAAACCTCCCTTACCCTTCACTAACCTAGAACCCTTAATAAGAGACCATCCTTCAGCAAATAACTACTTGAAGACACCCCAACTCTAAGACCTACCTGCCACCCCGCCACCCCCCCCCCCTTTCCCAAGAAAACCTCTATGTCGCCGCTTCTACAACCATCAGCCATCGAACCTAACACCCCTAAGCTTTCGCCGCCCAAACCTCCGACCCTTCAGCACCCTCAACCCCAAAACTCACCGGAGCTAAACCCTAAGAAGAGCAGTCTCCTACAATCTCCTTTCTTCACCTCAACCACCGTTCTTCACCCCTATAAACCAGCAGCAGTCACCACCTTCGCAACCAAGGTTCGCTGAAAATCTGGCAACAACGAACCAGACCCCTTTCTTCACCACCACCAGCATCCTTTCCAAAAAAAAACACTGCGCACACATACAGTTGAAGAACAAAAAGAATAGACAAACAAAAATGTTCTGCTTTCTTCACTCCCAATTTCGGATGTTGGTTCTAAAAATAGGTTTCAGTTGAATCAAAATTTGAGTTCGTCGTCCGAGGTTCGCTCGGGGTGTCGTATGAGGATCCGGTCCAAGCTCATCCATCTAACTCGATTTTGTGGTTAACAGTATCAATTGAGGTCCAATCCCTTATATTTTCTCTTAAATCCTTTTATTTTATTATATGATTGTTTGTTGATATGCTTCTGATAGTGTTCTCTTTGAAGTGATTTGAAGTTAGTATCTGTTTCATTATCAAAAATGTGACATTTAGTATCTGGAATCTAATTTTCTCGTTGTGATTGACTTGGACCGTCTCATGAATCAATTGAAGGAAGAAAGTGAACTAATAATTTAAGTTGAATAAAAGGGGCAGTGGAATTGAAAAAATTGGAAAAAAAAAACAGAATTGTGTTCAATGTGACTTGTTTTGATATTTCTAATTAGTTACTATTAGCTCTTTCATTGAACGCTAGGAGCATGACTTAGGTCGGCCACACCTGGGTAGGGAAACCTTTATGACGTTTATATTTTAGTTTCTTTCGAGGTGAAAGGTCGTCCCTGTTAGTTTATACTCAGGGGAATGTCCTGAAGAGTTTGTATACATCTTTATCCAGGGTATGCCCCGAAGTGAATGTAAATGAAGGCCAAAGACGGAACGATTTGAGGAAGCATAAAATATGATTTTTATTTTTATTTTACTTTTCTTCTACTAGGTGTGGACAACCTCGAGCCTCTTCTGTGTTTATTTTCGCTCTTTATGTGTTTCCACCTCAATCTGAGTATTCTTTAAAGCTAACTTGATCATGTACACAACCGTACGAGTTACGGGACTCGGGGAATGCCTAACACCTTCTCCCCGAGTCAAATGGTCACCCTTACCCTGAATCTCTGGTGCAAACTAGTTTTTGGAGTCCAAACGTGTTTTGAAAGCAAAGTTATTTTAGAAACGGTGACCTGGAACACCAAAACCAAATGTCAGGTGGCGACTATGAATAGTCTTCCGAAACACAATCTTTTTGTTTTTTCCTAAATGAAAACCCTTTTGAACTTTACAAAATCTTTTTATTTATTTTTAAGAGGGTTTAGTGAGGTTGTAAAAAAAGGGGTGTGACAACCGCCATCTCTAACAACTGCTTCTCATGCACCATTTCACAATACCCTGCGCCGAAGGCATTTCAAACAAGACCACAACATCGACTAACCTTAATGTTCTCATACAAGGATGACGACACCACATCACAAATGATAATTCCACCACACTCAAAATATCAAGTTTCGTTACTCCATCAACCAAAGCATGAACATCTATAGTCTGATTGCCTTTCCTCTGCTGGAATTAAATGTCGAACCTCTAAACCATGCAATGAGAAATCCTCCTTTCGAGTCACTCCCTGTCTTGAAACATAAACAAGCACCCTACCATTACACACCAACATTGTGCGATAACAATGCATCGAAGCCACAATAAAAACTGGGCTGAAACAAAAGAACACCCTTCCGCAAGGCGACGATAATAGCCCGCCTGAATACGCAGGGAGAAACATCCTGCACCACGTCTACAATACCAATATAACTACTAGATGTCCAATTGATAACAAGCGCTCCACGTCGCATAAGATTTAGTAGGAAGGAAATGAAGGCATATTCTCCTGCGGAATCAAACCACACGACGATGAATCAAGAAAGTAAGTGCTCCTAACAACCATGTAGCCTCTCAAAGATAAGTATAGACGTCTCTGTACCGATCCGCGAGACTCTACTATACTTGCTCATGACTTGTGAGACCCAAGTGAACCTAGAGCTCTAATACCATGCGGTCACGATAAAAAACCAACTATAGGTCGTGATGACGCCCGACGTCACCGTTAAGCAAGCCAACGGTGAACTACCAATTTAATTGTTCATTTTATTATTTTTAAAATCATGAATCTTATTAGATAGATAGATCCATGCATAAAAGATTGTACATACGTATGATTTAAGTAACATAAAGTATAAGTGTCTTAATGGTAAGCAGAATCATAAACAAATTCTAGAACACCCCAAAACCCGGTGACACGAGTGCATGAGCATTTACAAAGGAGTACCATAGTAATAAAATATATGTCCAGAATGTAAATAAGACATGATAAAGTAAATAGTACTGTGGAGATTCTGTGGGCTGCGATACGTAGCCTGGAATAGAGCTCGCCATAAAGTCTCCTCATTAGCTGCGCCAACGCGCCAAGATGACCACCAATAGAACCTATCAGATCCTGCACATTTAGTGCAGAAGTGTAGCATGAGTACGTAAATCAACGTGTACCCAATAAGTATCTAGCCTAACCCCGGAGAAGTAGTGACGAGGGGTCGACATCGACACTTACTAGGGGTCCAAAATATATATATATATATCCATATATATATATATATATATATATATGTATGTATATATATATATATATATGTATATATATATATATATATATATATATATATATACATGCACATATATTTCTAAGTCAATTTCATTTATAAATTTAATTAATTAAGCCAACAATATGAGTTCAAATAATTGAAATATTACATGATAAATTCCTAAGTCTACCCGGACAATTTAGCTATGAACATATTCTCGTCACCTCGTGCGTACATAGCACACACAACTAGTAGCACATAACAATTACATCGTCTAGGGGGTAGTTACCCCCACAAGGTTAGACATGAGACGTACCTAGCTTTGAAGTTCCATAACCAGCACCAACGCCTCTCTAAATCCTCAATTCAAACCCAAACGTTCCAAAACTAGTCAAACAACGTTCAAATCAATCAAAATATACTCCAATGCTTACAATTTTAAAATTTATAGTGATTCCACACTCCGCTTAAAAAGTCAATAAAGTCAACCCTCGGGCCCATGTACCCGGAAATATCGAAAATAATTATTACTCATAACTTATATAGTTTATATTCCTAAATTCATCCAATTTCGCCCATGAATTGACCCTCAAATCAAGGATTTACCATCTCATAACTTAGGGGCTCAAAACCCTAATTTCTACAATCCAAACACGGACAAAAATGATAACCAACGAAAATAGTCATGGAAAAACATCAAAATAATGGTCATATATTTATCCCCTTTTTGAGACGAGAACAAATCTGCAAAAAGCACCTCAAATGGAGCTTTAGAACTCAAGATATGCTCAAAATACTAAAATGCCTAGTCTGCCCATTTAAAACACTGTCCGGGCGATTTTTGTTCTTCGCCTTCGCGGGACACCTCTGCGTTCGCGGAGAGAAATTATTCACGTTGACCGGTCAACCTAAGTTTCCTCTTCGCATTCACGGGACCTCCCTCGTGTTCGCGAAGAACAAAGTTCGGACCAGAAATTAGCAATCTTTCCCGACACAGAAATGGACATAACTCTCTCGTACGACCTCGAAATTCGATGATTCTTATTGATATGGTTGCATAATTAAGATAAAGATCTAATGGTTAAATATAATGACAAATAAAAGGTTGTTTTCTCAATATGGTACCGTTTATGTTTAAAGAAACGACGTTGAAACATCAAATAAGAGCTCGATACAACCCCAACACATGCGAAACACACTCAAGGCCCCTGGGATCCCGTCCAATTACACAAACCAGCCCCAAAAAATAATATGAACTCACTTGAGGCCTGAAATCACACCAAACAACATCAAAGCGATGAATCGACGATCAAATCCTTCTTTTAACTTTCAAACTTCCAAATTTCGACGAATGCGTCCGAATTACACTTAAACATTCCGGAATGACGCCAAATTTTACGACAAGTCATAAATCACGATACGAACCTATTCCAAGGCTCAAAACCCCAAACATACGTTGATAATACCAAAGTCCTCTTCAAACCAAATTCTAAAACCTTCAAATATCCAACTTTCCACAATAAGCATTGAAATGCTCACGGACCATCCGATATTCAACCCAAACATACGCCCAAGTCCGATATTATCATCGGACCTATTGGAGCCTTCAAATATCGATTTTGAGGTCGTTTACTTAAAGGTCAAACATTGGTCAGATTTTCCAACTTAAAGCCGCCGAATTGAGAATTTTCCATTTGAATCAACTCCGAACTTCTCGAAATCAATTTTGACAATGTGTACAAGTCATATTACATTAGTTGAAGCTACCCAAGGCCTCAAACTATCGAACGAAGCGCTAGATCTCACAATGACCGGTCGGGTCGTTACAAATTAGGTACTTCTTAAGGAGTTTGAATCTTTGTTGTTGGATGATTTGGTGGAGTTTTGAGGTTGTTTGAATTGAAGAATCGAGGTAGAAAATGAATATGTAAAGAGATGATATGTGTATATCACTGTGTATTATTTGCGAACCACATATGTGTCAAATTTGAATATGTATATCCGTATGTGAAATACATATGTGATGTATGTGTTGCAAAAGAATTTTTTGTACTCGATTTTAACTACGAATCCTGATACCAAAGCAGTTCAAATCACCTTCAATCTTGCTCAAATCTTTTATATTACCTCATTTATATATTTTCAACAAATTCTGAAGAAATTAAAATATACATGTCATGCCCCAAAATCGAGGGACGAGACCAGCGCCTAACCGGGTGATCCCAGTCAAGCGGACCTGGATTGCCTTTCCTGCCTAACGTGTTACCCCGCGTTGATAACATACATTAATTCAGATGAGTTAGCCGATTTTAGTTTCAAAGTACGTCTTACAACATATCTCCATTGTTTCCTCTTTTAACATGCCAACGACTAATATTCAAACATATATAATACATACATAACTTTCCAACCTGATCCACGATTCTGAGTACGTACTGGTACTACCCATAAATACATATATACACTACCCACATTGTGTCTACGGAGCCTCTACGAATACAAGGGATTTTACATAACTTGCCGGTAACAAGGCCCCGGCTATACCTTTAGAACATGAGCAAAAGAGGGTGGTATAATCCACACACAGCCCCGAGGAGAAGAGGGGCTCACCACAACTGCTGAGGAGATGAAGATGAGGCACCACTAACGACGGGCTGAGCTACCTGCTGCGGAACTACCTACATCCATATAAAAGACGCCCCCGGCAAAAGGGACGTTAGCACTGTGGAATAGTACTAGTATGTATGAACAAACTTTACCCCAAGTACAATCAAGCAATACACAGATAAGAGACAGTTAATAGAATCCAACAACCATTGCACAGAAATCAAAATAACCAAAATCAAGAGTTTCACAAATTCCCCTTTTCTTTTCAACACCTCCATATTCAAGAGTCTTACAGATTTTCATTTCAATAGTGATAATGATCACATTCCATCCTTATTACCTCGGCCAAACTTATCACCTTCTCTCACCCTTATTACCTCGTCCACCCTTATTACTCCGTGTTGCGGCGTGCAACCCGATCCCACCGGACAATTAACAATCACCACCAATTTAAATCACAATGATCTTTATCATGAAGAACATAAGTTCATATCAACCAACGAGTTAATCACAAGGATTCTCATCATCAAGGATATTCATTCATAACAGCCAAATAACCATATGAAATCACGGACACATAAATCTTTATCCAACAGTGAATCATATACATTATGCCATCAACATAAAGCTCTATTAGTTATCCACGTTTCCTTTCCATTATTTACTACACAGCATTTAGCACTTAGATACATTCAACAATTGGATTCGTTATCATTTCTTTAGTTTGGTAGTACATCCTTTCATACCGAGGTGTTCAACAGTTAACGAGCTTTGCACGTGATAGAGTAAGCACAAGGAATCACCATTTTCACAACTTCACATAGCACGGGAGTATGGCAATCAGCTAAGACAATCAGAGAATAGAATCTTACGTCTCAACACATTAGAACGATCAATTCACATAATCTCAAACGAAGTACACATACCATATGCTCGAACACCAACGAGAAGATTCTACAAGGGTTAAAAATTAGCCATACATACCTGGAGTCGAGTTTCCCTTTTTAACTTTTACACACAATCACCGAACCGACTAATACCATCAATCTAGTTCACAATTAAACATATTCAACTCAGAATTGAAAGTCATGCATGCAATTCGGACTCTCTCAAGAATTTTTCCAAACACTATGTGAACCCATTAGATTACCAACCCTATCTTTGTGAATTTTACCCCAACCCACTCCTTCTTACTAGATTAACACCATTATTAAACATGCATGCAAGGTCTTGGTTAATATTTTCAAGAGTCAATCCATGCCAACCCTCCCTTTGTTTAAAATCAGAAAATTTATGGAAAAAGGGGATTGGGAACCCTTACCTGCTAGAATGGGGAAGAAGGAGATTACTCGAAATACCGAGCCTGAGAGACCTTGAAAATCACTTTAATGGAAAGACCACTTCCTCTCTCAAGAACTCTCCTTTCCTTCTCTCTATTTTGTTCAAAAATCTTGTTAAAATGAAAGGGGGCAGGGGTTAAATGAAACTGGGGTCGGGTATATAGTTTTAGAAAATTAAAAGACTGTGTCGAATATGCGGTCAGGAATGTGATCGCTTCCTAACATGCGGTTCGCATATTTGACCGCAGAATGGCCCCCAGGTGGGCCAAATTCTGAAAACATTCTGCCCAGGTATGCGACCAATATGAGGTCCGCATACACGTTATGCGATCGCATTATGCGTCGCATAACACCCCTTCAGTTGGGCAGTGATCTGCCCGTGTATGCGGCCACAATGCGGTCCGCATACACTTTATGCGATCGCATAGTGCGTCGCATAACACCCAATTTCTGGAAAAATTAAGTTCTTCCAATTCCCGGGGTACTTTTACAAAAATCAAGGTTCGATTTAAGAGTTTCCTCGGAGATAAAAACTCGGGGGCTTATACGGGTCTTTACATTCTCTCTCCCCCCCCCCCCTAAAACTCATTCGTCCTCGAATGAGGATTTTTGGGAATCATTTGATTTTTGAAAACATGATATGCAAACCTTCCCATTTACACTAACTCCGGTATTTTTAGAACATTTCTCCAGAGTCTCCTTTGTATTTAGACCTATCAACCTGACAGAGTGCCCCCGAAACACATTTCCAAGCATCATTACACAAATTGTGTTATCCCTAAAACTGGTATACCATTCATCACCTCAACACTTGCACATATCCAACTACCTTTACAAATACATATGGCTCATCCTTCTTTCATCATAATCTAGAATAAGACTCAATTAGTGGCACACAATTTGCACATAGCTTTGGGCTATTTCAGTGTGCCCCATACAGTTCAATGACCTCAATAGATCATAGACAATTTTTCTAACCATTACCAATCTACACTACTATTAATCACTTACTTAGCACCTTTGTTTCACAAACTTTTTATTTTCTTTAAAGGTGGCACATCACCTAGTTAACAACTTTGTATACAGTTTTATCATGCATTGGGAAGTTACAACAATAAGGCAATTAGGAGAGGAAAGAAAAATAGGGTGCCTTGGCACGAGTCTGAGTACAACATCAAATTGCCTTGGAACCATGATCTGCATGATCACTACTACACTTGCTCAAACATATGGGGGTATTTTTCTTTCATTTCTTTCTCTGTTTCCCACGTGGCTTCCTCGACTCGTTGACTTTGCCACAACACTTTAACAGAAGCAATCTCTTTGTTTCTCAATCTACGGACCTGCCTATCAAGAATGGCAATCGGAACTTCTTCATATGACAATTCTTCACTAACCTCAATTGTCTCAACTGGCACGATGGCGGAAGGATCTCCAATTAACTTCTTCAACATAGATACGTGGAATACCGGGTGCACTAATGACATTTCAGGGGGCAATTCCAGCCTATACGCGACTTGTCCTATCCTTTGAGCGATCCGATACGGCCCGACATACCTTGGGCTCCATTTCCCTTTCTTTCCGAACCACATGACTCCATTCATGGGAGATACCTTCAAAAATACCCAATCATCTACTTGAAACTCTAAATCTCTACGACGAACATCCGCATAGGATTTCTGACGACTCTGAGCAGTTTTCATCCTTTCCTGAATGACTCTAACTTTTTCCATAGCTTGGTGCACAAGATCTGGCCCTATCAATTTTTCCTCACCAACCTCAAACCATCCGATCGGAGATCTACTTCTCCTTCCGTACAATGCCTCAAATGGGGCCATCTGAATACTAGCATGGAAGCTGTTATTGTAAGCAAACTCTACAAGCGGCAAGTGATAATCCCAGCTACCCTTGAAATCCAAAACACAAGACCGCAACATATCCTCAAGCGTCTGAATAGTCCCCTCCTCTTGACCGTCTGTCTGTGGGTGGAAAGTTGTGCTAAGATTTACCTGAGTACCCAGACCTTGCTGAAATTTCCTCCAAAAGTTAGCTGTGAACTGGGCCCCTCGATCCGAGATAATAGAAACTAGAGTGCCATGAAGTCTGACTATTTCCTTGATATACAGCTGAGCGTACTGTTCTGCAGTATCGGTGGACTTGACTGGCAAGAAGTGAGCTGATTTCATGAGTCGGTCCAATATCACCCAAATTGAGTCGAACTTGCGCTGAGTGCGAGGTAACCATACCAAGAAGTCCATGTTGATCATCTCCCATTTCCACATCGGTATTTCCATAAGCTGAGTCAGCCCACCGGGCCTCTGATGCTCGGCCTTCACCTGCTGACAATTCGAACATCTAGACACTAAGTCCGCCACACCCCTCTTCATACCATTCCACCAATAAATATCCTTGAGATTGTGATACATTTTCGTGTAAGCTGGGTGTATAGAATACCTGGAGTTATGATCCTCTTCCATCACCCTCTCCCGGAGATTATCTACATCTGGAACACATATTCTCCCCTGACATCGCAAGACACCGTCATCATTGCCGAGTGAAAACGCTGAAGTCTTGTGATTTAAAATTGCTTCCCTCAATTGTGTTAATGCTGGGTCTCTGAATTGCTTTTCNGCTAATCTACCCATGAATTTCTAACTAAGAGTGTCGGCTACCACATTCGCCTTTCCTGGATGGTACAAAATATTCATATCATAATCTTTGAGCAACTCTAACCACCTTCGCTGCCTTAAATTTAACTCCTTCTATTTGAATAGTTACTGAAGGCTGTAGTGGTCTGTGAACACGTCCACATGGACACCATAAAGATAATGCCGCCAAATTTTCAATGCAAACACAACCGCTGCGAGCTCCAGATCATGCGTCGGATAATTTTTCTCGTTATTCTTGAGCTGTCTTGAAGCATATGCTATAACTTTACCATGCTGCATCAACACACACCCCAAACCAACTCTCGACGCATCACAATAAACCCTGAATTCCTACAAACCTTCTGGCAAGGTTAACACCGGTGCCGAAGTCAATCTCGACTTCAATTCTTGAAAACTCTTTTCGCAAGCATCGGACCACTGAAACTTAACTACTTTCTGCGTCNGTCTCTGTCGGGGTCGTTGGTCTAGCCCAATCTTTCACTGCTGCAATCTTTTGGGGATCAACTTGAATTCCTTCCCTAGAGACTACATGACCCAAAAACGCGACCAATTCTAGCCAAAACTCACATTTCAAAAATTTAGCATACAGGCGGTGGTGATGAAGAGTCTGTAGAACTACCCTAAGGTAATTAGCATGATCTTTCTGACTTCGCGAATAAACAAGGATATCATCAATGAAAACTATCACGAAGGAGTCAAGAAACGGCTTGAAAACCCGATTCATAAGATCCATAAAAGCTGCTGGGGCGTTGCTTAGCCCAAAAGACATTACCAGAAATTCAAAATGACCATAACGAGTCCTAAAGGCGGTCTTAGGAATCCTGTGCCCTGATCTTTAACTAGTGGTACCCTGACCGTAAATCAATCTTCGAGAAGAACCTAGCTCCTTGCTACTGATCGAACAAATCATCTATCCGAGGCAGTGGATATTTATTCTTGATGGTGACCTTGTTGAGTTGACAATAATCAATACACATTCGAAGCGATCCATCTTTCTTTCTGACAAAAAGAACCGGTGCGCCCCACGGCGACACACTTGGCCGAATGAAACCTTTTTCTAATAAATCTTTCAATTGCTCCTTTAACTCTCTCAATTCTGCTGGCGCCATTCTGTACGGTGGAATAGATATTGGGTGCGTATCTGGCAATACGTCAATCCCGAAATCAATCTCTCTATCTGGCGAAATCCCAGGTAACTCATGTAGAAACACTCCCAGAAACTCATTCACAACCGGCACGGACTCGAGAGCAGGCACCTCTGAAGCGGTGTCCGCAACCCGGACCACATGATAGATGCATCCTTTCCTGATCATTTTGGAGGCCTTAAGATAGGAAATAAGCCTACCCCTTGGCATGACATCATTCCCTTTCCATTCAATGACGGGCTTGTTAGGAAATTCGATCCTCATAATTCTAGTTCGGCAGTCGAGTTTAGCAAAGCACGAGTAAAGCCAATCCATTCCCATGATAACATCAAAATCTAACATCTTTAATTCAATAAGATCGGCCGTGGTATCTCGACCACACACCGTGACAACACAATTCCTATAGACTCGCGCGGCCGTAATGGAATCACCAACCGGAGTCGATACTGAGAACGACTCAAGAAGTTGTTCGGGTTTTATCCCGAAACTCGAAGCAATAAATGGAGTAACATATGACAAAGAGGACCCCGAATCAATAAGAGCATAAACATTAAACGTTTTCACAGACAGAATACCTGTGACAACATCTGGAGAAGCCTCCGCACTCTGGCGACCACTCAAGGCATAGAACCGACTGGGTCCCCCTTGACCCCGTGCTCTACACCTAGCTGCACCGCGCCCCGCTGGAGCTGGAGGGCTTGTTGAAGATGTAGCGGATGAAGAACCGGACGGCTGAGCAGTGCCCCTACCCGTGCCCTAACTAGGCGCACGACAATTCCACTGGGTATGACCTCTCACTCCGCATCTGAAGCATAGCGAAATATCCAAGTAACATGGCTCAGGATGGGACCTCCCACACTTAGGGCATGAGGCCCTCCGCTGCTACTGATACCTCAAACATGAACGACCTGACTGGTGGAACCCCCTGCTATCTCAACCGGGCCCCAAGCGACCTCCCTGCTGATAACTGTGCTCTGATGGCGGCGCACTGGCTGAGGACTAAGCATAGGACTGAGATGGTCCTGATGACCCTCACCCAAGGGCTGATCTCCCACCTCCAACCGAGTTCCCAGGGTTGCCCGTTGACCGGTCCCTACTACTACTCTCCCTCTCTGACCTTATCTTCAATTTCCGTGCCTCTGTAGCCTGGGCAAAACCCACAATCTTCTCGTAGTTCATATCTGAATGCAAAGCAGCTGTAGCAGCCTCATTGACAACCAAGGGTCCAAGGCCCCGAACAAACCGACGAACTCTGGCCTACATAGTCGGCATCATGTGGGTAGCATACTTTGACAAGCACACAAACTCCATATGGTACTCCCACACATTCATGTGGCCCTGCTTAAGGACCTCAAACTCTGCAGCACGGGCTGCCATAGTATCGGTAGGCAAGAAATGATCCATGAAGGCATCAACGAACTCGACCCACCTCGGCGGAGGGCTCCCCTCTCCCACATCTCAAACCACGAATATGCTGCCCCCTTTAGACGATAGGAAGCCAACTCAACTCCCTCTGTTTCAGCAGCCTTCATAACCCAGAGAGTCTTGTACATTTCATCTATAAAAGTTTGAGTATCGGCCTATGGGTCGGTGCCTGTGAACTCTGGAGGGGCTAACCGCAGAAACTGGTCGATCCTAGAACCTGAAGAATCCCTTCGCTTGCTAGAGAGCGCATGGGCAGCCTGAGATCTTTGGGCCTGGGAGGCCACTAACTGAGTCAACATCTGAATAGCCCCCCTGGGGTCCCCATCAGATATATTGGGATCGGAAGCTGGAACTGAAAAGGATCAGGAACATCAGCGGGAGGGATTTCAGTACCCTCCACTGGAGCAGGAATAGGGATAGACTGGCCTGGCATGGAAGAGTCCGGCAAATTCAGGGTCGGGGAATCATTCCCACCCGCACCATCAGATAAAGGATGCGTGGCCACACTCGGGTGGCATTGGCCTCTAGGCCAAGTCGAGCTCTCTTTCTGGGCGCTATTTACTGAAAATTAGGACAATGCACGAATTAGATAAAGACATTCTCACATTTCACTCCGTCGCACGATACAGAATAACAATGAAAGGGTATTTTCCTAAATGTCCATGCAGCCCCCTAATTATGGATGTGGTCGACAACACACCAATAAGAAGGGCTCTACTAGACACGGCTCCGAGACATCCTAGGACACTTTTAAAACCTTAGGCTCTGATACTAAGTTTGTCACGCCCCAAAATCGAGGGACGAGACCGGCGCCTAACCGGGTGATCCTAGTCAAGCGGACCTGGATTGCCTTTCCTGCCCAACGTGTTACCCCGCGTTGATAACATACATTAATTCAGATGAGATAGCCGATTTTAGTTTCAAAGTACGTCATACAACATATCTCCATTGTTTCCTCTTTTAACATGCCAACGACTAATATTCAAACATACATTACTTTCCAACCTGATCCACGGTTCCGAGTATGTACTGTTACTAACCAAAAAATACATATATACACTACCCACATTGTGTCTATGGAGCCTCTACGAACATGAGCAAAAAAGGGTGGTAAAATCAGCACACAGCCCCGAGGAGAAGAGGGGCTCACCACAACTGCTGATGAGATGAAGATAAGTCACCACTAACGGCGGGCAGAGCTACCTGTTGCGGAACCACCTACATCCATATAAAAGATGTAGCGCCCCCGACAAAAGGGACGTTAGCACTGTGGAATAGTACTAGTATGTATGAACAAACTTTACCCCAAGTACAATCACGCAGTACACAGATAAGAGACAGTTAATAGAATCCAACAAGCATTGCACAGAAATCAAAATAACCAAAGTAAAGAGTTTCACAAATTCCCCTTTTCTTTTCAACACCTCCATATTCAAGAGTCTCACAGATTTTCATTTCAATAGTGATAATGATCACATTCCATCCTTATTACCTCGGCCACCCTTATTACCTCGGCCACCCTTATCACTTTCTCTCACCCTTATTACCTCGTCCACCCTTATTACTCCGTGTTGCGGCGTGCAACCCGATCCCACCGGACAATTAACAATTACCACCAATTTAAATCACAAGGATCTTCATCATGAAGAACATAAGTTCATAACAACCAAAGAGTTAATCACAAGCATTCTCATCATCAAGGATATTCATTCATAACAGCCAAATAACCATATGAAATCACGGCCACATAAATATTTATCCAACAATAATCATATACAGTATGCTATCAACATAAAGCTCTATTAGTTATCCACGTTTCCTTTCCATTATTTACTACATAGCATTTAGCACTTAGATACATTCAACAATTGGATTCGTTATCATTTCTTTAGTTTGGTAGTACATCCTTTCATACCGAGGTGTTCAACAGTTAACGAGTTTTGCACGTGATAGAGTAAGCACAAGGAATCACCATTTTCACAACTTCACATAGCACGGGAGTATGGCAATCAGCTAAGGAAATTAGAGAATAGAATCTTACGTCTCAACACATTAGAACGATCAATTAACATAATCTCAAACGAATTACACATACCATATGCTCGAACACCAACGAGAAGATTCTACAAGGGTTAAAAATTAGCCATACATACCTGGAGTCGAGTTTCCCTTTTTAACTTTTACTCACAATCACCGAACCGACTAGTACCATCAATCTAGTTCACAATTAAACATATTCAACTCAGAATTGAAAGTCATGCATGCAATTCGGACTCTCTCAAGCATTTTGCCAAACACTATGTGAACCCATTAGATTATCAACCCTATCTTTGTGAAGTTTACCCCAACCCACTCCTTCTTACTAGATTAACACCATTATTAAACATGCATGCAAGGTCTTGGTTAATATTTTCAAGAGTCAATCCATGCCAACCCTCCCTTTGTTTAAAATCAGAAAATTTATGGAAAAAGGGGATTGGGAACCCTTACCTGCTAAAATGGGGAAGAAGGAGATTAATCGAAATACCGAGCCTGAGAGACCTTGAAAATCACTTTAATGGAAGGACCACTTCCTCTCTCAATAACTCTCATTTCCTTCTCTCTATTTTGTTCAGAAATCTTGTTAAAATGAAAGGGGGCAGGGGTTAAATGAAACTGGGGTCAGGTATATAATTTTAGAAAATTAAAAGACCGTGTCGATTATGCGGTCAGGAATGCGATCACATTCCTGACATGCGGTTCTCATATTGGACCGCAGAATGGCCCCTAGGTGGGTCAAATTCTGAAAACATTCTGCCCAGGTATGCGACCACTATGCGGTCCGCATACACGTTATGCGATCACATTATGCGTCACATAACACCCCTTCAGTTGGGCAGTGATCTTCCGTGTATGCGGCCACTATGCGGTCCGCATACACGTTATGCGATCGCATAGTGCGTTGCATAACACCCAATTTCTGAAAAAATTAAGTTCTTCCAATTCCCGGGGTACTTTTACAAAAATCAAGGTCCGATTTAAGAGTATCCTCAGAGATAACAACTCGGGGACTTATACGGGTCTTTACATTCTCCCTCCCCCCACCCCCCTCCTTAGTGGCACACAATTTGCACATAGCTTTGGGCCATTTCAGTGTGCCCCATACAGTTCAATCACCTCAATAGATCATAGACAATATTTCTAACCATTACCAATCTACACTACTATTAATCACTTACTTAGCACCTTTGTTTCACAAACTTTTTATTTGCTTTAAAGGTGGCACACCACCTAGTTAACAACTTTGTATATAGTTTTAGCACGCATTGGGAAGTTACAACAATAAGGCAATTAGGAGAGGAAAGAAAAATAGGGTGCCTTGGCACGAGTCTGAGTACAACATCAAATTGCCTTGGAACCATGATCTGCACGATCACTACTACACTTGCTCAAACAGATGGGGGTATTTTTCTTTCATTTCTTTCTCTGTTTCCCACGTGGCTTCCTCGACTCGTTGACTTTTCCACAACACTTTAACATAAGCAATCTCTTTGTTTCTCAATCTACGGACCTGCTTATCAAGAATGGCAACCGGAACTTCTTCATATGACAATTCTTAACTAACCTCAATGGTCTCAACTGGCACGCTGGCAGAAGGATCTCCAATGACCTTCTTCAACATAGATACGTGGAATACCGGGTGCACTAATGACATTTCAGGGGGCAATTCCAGCCTATACGCGACTTGTCCTATCCTTTGAGCGATCTGATACGGCCCGACATACCTTGGGCTCCATTTCCCTTTCTTTCTGAACCGCATGACTCCCTTCATGGGAGATACCTTAGAGAATACCCAATCATCTACTTGAAACTCTAAATCTCTACGACGAACATCCGCATAGGATTTCTGACGACTCTGAGCAGTTTTCATCCTTTCCTGAATGACTCTAACTTTTTCCATAGCTTGGTGCACAAGATCTGGCCCTATCAATTTTTCCTGACCAACCTCAACCCATCCGATCGGAGATCTACATCTCCTTCCGTACAATGCCTCAAATGGGGCCATCTGAATACTAGCATGGAAGCTGTTATTGTAAGCAAACTCTACAAGCGGTAAGTGATCATCCCAGCTACCCTTGAAATCCAAAACACAAGACTGCAACATATCCTCAAGTGTCTGAATAGTCCGTTCCGCTTGACCATCCGTCTGTGGGTGGAAAGTTGTGCTAAGATTTACCTGAGTACCCAGACCTTGCTGAAATTTCCTCCAAAGTTAGCTGTGAAGTGGGCCCCTCGATCCGAGATAATAGAAACTGGAGTGCCATGAAGTCTGACTATTTCCTTGATATACAGCTGAGCGTACTATTCTGCAGTATCGGTGGATTTGACTGGCAAGAAGTGAGATGATTTTGTGAGTCGATCCACTATCACCCAAATTGAGTCGAACTTGCGCCGAGTGCGAGGTAACCCTACCACGAAGTCCATGTTGATCATCTCCCATTTCCAGATCGGTATTTCCATAAGCTGAGTCAGCCCACCGGGCTTCTGATGCTCGGCCTTCACCTGCTGACAATTCGAACATCTAGACACCAAGTCCGCCACACCCCTCTTCATACCATTCCACCAATAAATCTCTTTGAGATCGTGATACATTTTCGTGGAACCTGGGTGTATAGAATACCTGGAGTTATGATCCTCTTCCATCACCCTCTCTCGGAGATTATCTACATCTGGAACACATATTCTCCCCTGACATCGCAAGACGCCGTCATCATTGCCGAGTGAAAATGCTGAAGTCTTGTGATTTAAAATTGCTTCCCTCAATTGTGTTAATGTTGGGTCTCTGAATTGCTTTTCCTTGACTTTCGTTACAAGCGAAGACTCCGCTCCATTTCTCACCGCGACATTCCCCTCATCTGAGGTCGAAAGACAGACCCCAAGACTGGCCAACTGATGAACCTCTCGAGCCAAAGGCCTCTGACCGGCCCCTAAATGTGCTAAGCTTCCCATGGATTTCCAACTAAGAGCGTCGGCTACCACATTCGGCTTTCCTGGATGGTATAAAATATTCATATCATAATCTTTGAGCAACTCTAACCACCTTCGCTGCCTTAAATTCAACACACACCCCAAACCAACAGTTAACGAGCTTTGCACGTGATAGAGTAAGCCCAAGGAATCACCATTTTCACAACTTCACATAGCACGGGAGTATGGCAATCAGCTAAGACAATCAGAGAATAGAATCTTGCGTCTCAACACATTAGAACGATCAATTCACATAATCTCAAACGTAGTACACATACCATATGCTCGAACACCAACGAGAAGATTCTACAAGGGTTAAAAATTAGCCATATATACCTGGAGTCGAGTTTCCCTTTTTAACTTTTACTCACAATCACTGAACCGACTAGTACCATCAATCTAGTTCAAAATTAAACATATTCAACTCAGAATTGGAAGTCATGCATGCAATTCGGACTCTTTCAAGCATTTTGACAAACACTATGTGAACCCATTAGATTACCAACCCTATCTTTGTGAAGTTTACCCCAACCTACTCTTTCTTACTAGATTAACACCATTATTAAACATGCATGCAAGGTCTTGGTTAATATTTTCAAGAATCAATCCATGCCAACCCTCCCTTTGTTTAAAATCAGAAAATTTATGGAAAAAGGGGATTGGGAACCCTTACCTGCTAGAATGGGGAAGAAGGAGATTACTCGAAATACCGAGCTTCAGAGACCTTGAAAATCACATTAATGGAAGGACCACTTCCTCTCTCAAGAACTCTCCTTTCCTCCTCTCTATTTTGTTCAGAAATCTTGTTAAAATGAAAGGGGGCAGGGGTTAAATGAAACTGGGG